>JAECUM010075582.1:0-17641 GCA_016617855.1 Megalonaias nervosa | reverse complement strand
GTCATATCATTTGACACATACATACATTGTTCGCATCTGCTGATAAATCCATACTTCAGTCATATCATTTGACACAACCATACAGTGTTCGTATCTGTTTATAAATCCATACGTCAGTCATATCATTTGACACAACCATACAATGTTCATATCTGCTGATAAATCCATACTTCAGTCATATCATTTGACACAGAAATACATTGTTCATATCTGCTGGCAAATCCATACTTCAGTCATATCATTTGACACAGCCATACATTGTTCATATCTGCTGGTAAATCTATACTTCAGTCATATCATCTGACACAGCCATACATTGTTCATATCTGTTGATATGGCATTCATCATATTACACTTAGCCAATGGCATTCTTCCAGTTACACATTACCTAATGGCATTCATCCTGTTATACTTACCCAATAACATTCATTCTGTTACACCTAGCCAATGGCATTCATCCTGTTACACTTACCCAGTAGCATTCATCCTGTTACACTTACCTAATGGCATTCATCCTGTTACACTTACCCAATGGCATTCATCCTGTTACACTTACCCAATGGCATTCATCCTGTTACACTTACCCAGTAGCATTCATCCTGTTACACTTACCCAATGGCATTCATCCTGTTACACTCACCCAGTAGCATTCATCCTGTTACACTTACCCAACTGCATTTTGCAGAAGTGAAATGAAGACAGAAAAATTTATAATGTTTGAATTTAAGTGAATGTTGGTTTTATGCCATGGTGAGTTGTAAAGTGATATATTAAGGTTCTTGTAATAAACACTGTAAATTACTGAATTTGATGCAATACCAGCACATGTCTTAATAAGCACATATTTCCATTTTGGTCAAAACTGTAATCAAATTTATAAGTACACCACTTGATCTCAGCAAGCCACATTGGAGGGAATCCACGGTTGCAACCCACTCAGAACATCAATATTGGAACCTATAACCACACAAATCATGTTGGAAGGAAGCAACAGTTGCAACCCACTCAGAACGTTGTACTTTTATTGGAAAATGTCATGTGGTAGAAGTGATTGTTGCAACCCACCCAGAACATCACAACAGTATTGGAAGTTACAACCACATATCATATGAGAGGAAAGTGATTGCCATAGCCCAACCTGAACAATGATTATTCACTGTTCCTAAAGTACAAGTCCCACACTGATTATACAGTGTTTCTAAAACACATTAACAAAGTAATTACCCAAGATTTTTTAAAGTGGACAGTGATTATTCACTGTTTCTAAATTGTAAGTCCCAATATCATTATTCAGTGTTTCTAAAAGTAAAAGTGCCACAGTGATTATTCAGTGTTATTAAAGAACAAGTCCATCAGCAATTATCCACAGTTCCTAAGTACAAATTCCTCAGTGATTATTCAGTGTTCCTAAGTACAAATTCCTCAGTGATTATTCTGTGTTCCTAAGTAAAAATTCCTCAGTGATTATTCAGTGTTCCTAAGTACAAATTCCTCCGTGATTATTCATTGTTCCTAAGTACAAATTCCTCAGTGATTATTCAGTGTTCCTAAAAATACAAATTCCTCAGTAATATTCATTGTTCCTAAGTACAAATTTCTCAGTGATATTCATTGTTCCTAAGCACAAATTCCTCAGCAAGTATTCATTGCTCCTAAATACAAATTCCTCTGTGATTATTCAGTGTTCCTAATTAAAAGTTCCTTGTAGATTATATTAGTGTTGCTAAGTAAAAGTCCCTTGTAAAATATTCACTGTTTTTAAAGTAGAAGCCACTACAGAATTATTCAGTTTCTAAAGTACAAATCCCACAGTAGTGCTTGAAATTTGTGATAGTCCATTTGTCTGAGGCTAGTAAATTTTCTTTTGGAGCAGTAGTCCAATGACTAGTACTGTTTCTGTTGTAGCAAGTCAGTATTTGTGGCAAGGAGTAAAGAAGATTCAGCAGAACTAAATCATTTCTCAATTTGATTGGTCCGTCTGACTACAAAAATCATCTAATGGGAAACTAACAGCTATTAGAATAACTTGTCCATAGCTTTGCAAATAACTGACATACAGTAAAACCTGCCTCAAAAAAATCTTAAAATACATGTTTAAGAGGGCCAAATTAAGTTGGTCACATAACAACAGTCAGCCCCTGGGGTGCTAATAACAACAGTATCAGTCTCTTGGGTATCCAATAAACAATACAGAAAGTTTCTTAAAAATCCAATAACAATATAATCAGTCCCTTGGGTATCAAATATCAAGACAGTCCCTTTGGTATCTGATAGCAAGACAGTCCCTTGGGTATCTGATAGCACGACAGTCCCCTGAATATACAACAACAGCAGAGCCAACCCCTTGAGTGTCCAATAGTAATAAAGTCAGTCCCTTTGGTGTCCAATACCAACATGTTTTACTGTGAATGCATACATGCTGTGTTGCCTCACTATAACATTGTTTAGAAGAGCCACAGGAGTGTAGTATGATACAGGCAATGTCACCAAATACTGAGGTACAGTACATGGAATAATATAATTCAACCAATATAATAGAATCCATGACCATACCAGTGTTATGTCAAGGAACCTATTATAATGAGGTGTTTGATAGTGAGGGACCAGTCATCAGGGTTATATTAAGGACCATGTCATAATGAGGTGCTTGACAGAGAGGAATCAGTCATCAGTGTTATATCAAGGACTATGTTATAATGAGGTGCTTGATAGTGAGGGATCAGACATCAATGTTATATCAAGGACCATGTTATCATGAGGTGCTTGATAGTGAGGGATCAATCAACAGTGTTATATCAAGGACCATTGTATAATGAGGTGCTTGATAGTGAGGGACTTGATAGTGAGTTATGGTGGCACTCTACAGTTTCGTATTTTGCATAGGGTTAGAATTTTAAAGAAAAAGAATTTCCCCGGGTTTCCTCTCTGGTCAAACTGGCTATTTAAAAAAGACTTTGCATATCTTAGGTATTATTCAAAGAACCTTTAATTCCCTTTATTTTGGTGTATGATTGATGGGTGTAATAGGGGTTATAGAGTATATTGCTTGGCCTTACTCCAGATGTGCACCTTTCAAAAAAGTGCTAGCTCCACTTAATCATTTTCACTTCCTGAACTTCAGAGGTAAATTGTAAAAAAAAAAGAGCTGATAACTTTTTCTTATATTTTATATATTTGGTAATTTATTCATTGTACTTTCAGAAGCTGGTATTGTCTAGTCTTGCAAAATTAATTTTCCCTATTTTAATAGCTGCTAAGGATAGTGTACTTTAGACTAATTCATACTGATTTTATTAGCACATGGGGACAGTCATTTTAGTTAGCAGTGTGCTTAGATAATTTACAATTTCCAAAAGTACAATATCCAAAGAAATGTCAGCCACATTACATCGAAGTAGCATAGAGGTATGCCAACATTCTCTCCACTGTGCATGTTTTAAATGCAAACAACTTCACCTTACATATGTCACTCTCTCAAAGTATATAATAACTGGTGAGTGCCCCCATATCAAAGACCAAGTTATATGAAACTGCTTTATAATGAGAGTCCACTGTAATCAGTGTTATGTCAAGAATCGTGTTATAATAAAGTACTCCACAGTAAGTGTCCACCGTAATCAGTGTTATGTCAAGAATCGTGTTATAATAAAGTACTCCACAGTAAGTGTCCACCGTAATCAGTGTTATGTCAAGAATCGTGTTATAATAAAGTACTCCACAGTAAGTGTCCACTGCAGTTAACATTTAAAATAGAAAATATAAAATCTCACCTCCAGCGTCCTTGTGTGACAGAATGTTTACTGTGATGAGATTCTCCAGATCAGCGGGTAAATCTACCACTTCCTCTTCCACTTCTTCATTTCTAGGGCCTTCTGGGGAGGGGGTCATTCTCTGTGCCTGTTATAATAACATTCATATACCTTAATAAAAGGAGAAAAGTAATATTGATAAATTAAACTATTTTATATCCTAATATATGACAGAGCAAATGATATTGAGGTTACCTGTGCAATGCTTTTATATAAATTCAAATTTATTGAGGGTAATTTTACTTATGTAATACTTACCTGTTACTATTATTACATTGCTATGTCTTTGCCTAGTGCCTGTCCCCAGTTTAAGGTGAAAATTCCCTTTCCAAATTAGTAACCAGAGATCTAGAACCAAGACAACACAGTCCCAGTCTGATGACCTAATTACTTCCATCTATTCAGAATATCATTCTTCTTTGCCTTGGAGGGGCCCTGAATGGCTGAGTGGTCTAAAGCGCTCTCTTTTACGGATCACTGCCACCTCACCTCTGTCTGTGTGGGTCCATGTCGGAATCAGCCAATATGGGTAGGTGAAAAAACTTGCCAAAAGCTTCTTGTGGGTTGGTGGTTCTTTCCAGAATATTCCTGGGTTCTTCCTCTACCAGTTATACTGGCTACCATGTATGACCTATCTTGTGCTGAAAAATGGCATTAAACCCATAACAACAACGTTTGCCTTGGACAGGACTAAAGGACATCAGAACAGTGATGGGGAAGAAATACTCTAATTAATAGCAGGTAAGTATCACATAATTATAATTAGCTTCACCCAAAGAAACTGCATTTTAGCTGCAGTAATACATTACCTGCTATTACTACAGTGCAAACTTAATCAGAACAGTGGATGGCTGATGCCCTTCATAACGGCTGTGGTATTTTTTCCGTAGGGTGCTATGGTAGACTGGAAGATGGCTTGTTAACAACTTGCCAGGCTTATTCAATCAGGCCTGACCTGACAAAATTTGGCCTGGTCTGACACAATCCGGCCTGGACTGACAATGTTCAGTCTGACACAATCAGGCCTGACCCCACAAAACTGGATCCAATGCATAAATGCCATCACTCTAGTGTGCCATCAAATGGAGAAAGAACAAGGAAAAATGGAATGATTAATGCATCCCATGAAGTGATAGTGAGAACTTACAGTCTTTGATTCTTATAACCGACAAAATGATAAGTTCTCTTAAGAGTCAAACTAATCCACCTTGATCTAGTACAAATATCAGAGATACTGCAGAGAAGGAGAGAGATATTTCTGACCATACCTTTTTCTTTTAGAGTAGAAAAGTAAAACTCTAATCAAAGAAGTCTATCATGATCATCCCAATCACAGATGCGACTGAGACTAGGAATTTGAATTGACTCAGAAGCCATTGAAGCAGTGTGTGAAACTCATCAATCATTCCTGCAAGCCACCAGTATCAGTAACCTAAAAATACTGCTGGTCCTGTCCATTGTTACGTGTAGGCCCATACAAAAGGAACAAAGAAAAAGAGTGAAGCCAACAAGCTTTGTAAGTTTTAACAAAATAATTTATTTCCCTAGAAAACATAGTAAAAATATGAAATAGGACTTACAGTTTGTGAATATAATCCAAAAATTAATCCTAGAATTGAAAAATATGAGTCCTATCACTAAACAATTGTAATTGAATCCAGGTTAGAATCTCGATGAAGTTCCAATATGGAAGGCGATGACGTCAGATGAGGTTGTTGTACTGATGGCAACAGTTCCTCGTTGAATCACAATTTATAATGTTCCCGTCAGAATTCCAGAATAAATTTCCACTGAATGTCTTTGTCCCAGAATTTTTATAAAGAAGAGCACTTGTATAGTTTTCTAGAGAATATAAATTATTAAATCCCCAAAATCAGATGAACTTCAGAATAAACTGGCAACAACAATAAAAAACACCTTCAGCCCTAAAGGTGTAAAATATGACTGAATAGTTCTACTAGGAAATGGCTGTTTTAACCCGCGGTTTTAGATCACATGGTGGCTCACGTGACAGGCTACGTGATCACTAATTTGAACAGCGGAGTAAAAAAAATGCCAATTATCACATAGGCAAGAATAGCCCTATCTAAAAATTAGATTCCCACACTGGAAATAAATTAAAAAAGAAAGGCTGTTTGCAACTCAGCTAACACATGGGCCGAACATGACCTTGGTAATAGCCAATCGTTTTCATCCAATGTTTACAAACGTCTCAACCAAGGTGAACTAAAAATAGTGATAAAGCAACCATTATGTTCTAATTAGGTCAAGTGAATTTTCCAAAAGGAGATTCAAATCCAATGAAAATTATCATTACAATAAAATGTAATGAAACAAAAATAAAATAAAAAAGAATTTAAAACTAACACACAAGCAATTTAATTACATATTCATAACACCATAATCAATTGGTCATGTACTTCTTAATACAAGATGACAATAACTCAATGGTAAATTCTTATAGACATAATACTGGCCCCTAGTAAGGTTATTTATATAATGACATATGAAAAATAAAGAAAACACAAGATATTTATATCATAAATTGAATCCATACAATTTTGTTAAGTTCAGTATAACATGGCCACTGTTTACTGACCAGGACAAGATGCTTACTGTATATGGCCACTGCTGACTGACCAGAACTAGATGCTTACTGTACATGGCCACTACTGACTGACCTGGACAAGATGCTTACTGTACATGGCCACTGTTTACTGACCAGGACAAAATACTTTCAGTACATGGCCACTGTTTATTGACCAGGATAAGGTGCTTACTGTACTTATTCAGATCTTGAGAGGTCAACACTGAGAATAACCCACTGGACAAGGACTATGAGTCCCGTGGGGTTGCCCTCAACAGATCTTTGCTGTGACCAGGCAAGACCTTAGAAGAATGCAAGGAGCAAGTGTCTTGCTGTCTTGGCTAAAGCCACTAAGAGTCTCTGTCAGGCAGCCAGACTTCTCCCTTAAGAAAATGCAGCAGAAAAGTCATTGTGCTAAACTATGATAACTAAAATGTATGCCTTATGTTTGATGATCATGACTGAGACCAGCTATCTATAAAGATGCCTACATAAGATGCTCCCAAATCCAGGCTTGCAGGCTTAAGCTATTCCAGTGAGTGTACCTTGTTACTACTTGCTGGACAGAGAGTACCAGACAGGATTCACCCACCCATCTGCTGTCTAGCTGCCTCTTGGCCTTCTACAAGTTTCTGTGCTATACCCTTATCATGGTCAAGTGAGGAAACCAAAGAAGATGTTGTTCTGCATCATCAACAGCATCTTTAGACTGAAGCGAGTTCTCATTTCTATGGACCCAGGTTAGACATAGATCCTTGGCCAGAAGGTTATGACATAGATCCTTGGCCAGAAGGTTATGACATAGATCCTTGGCCAGAAGGTTATGACATAGATCCTTGGCCAGTAGGTTATGACATAGATCCTTGGCCAGAAGGTTATGACATAGATCCTTGGCCAGAAGGTTATGACATAGATCCTTGGCCAGAAGGTTATGACACAGATCCTTGGCCAGAAGGTTATGACATAGATCCTTGGCCAGAAGGTTATGATATAGATCCTTGGCCAGATGATTATGACATAGATCCTTGGCCAGAAGGCATTATACTTCATTTTCTGTTTTGTCAAATCTTCATACATCCTCTACTATGTTACATGCCTGGTGTAGAACATAAATGGGGACACAGAATACGGAGATTGTGCCAGCTTGATTGGAGTCCAGCTAAACTTATTGGACTTCATTATATCTGACAGTTCATCATCCTGTCTTAATTGGCAGGACAAAATATGACTATGTTCCATTTCTCTCCTTGAAGAAGTGGATTCGTAATCATCTCTTGAAACAGACAAGTGCTGGGCCCCCCCCTCCCTTTCCTTCCAGGATGAAGGTGAAGGGGAAGTATAATGGACCAATGGCCTACTCAGTCCACCAGCCAATTGGGCAATGGTGAAACACGCAATAAGCAATGGTCAAGGGAGTCTCCAATCCACATTGTCATTGTAGGGAAACATAGGATAAAGGGGAAGGGACATGAGTATCTATCAGGTCCCTTTTCTTGGAAAAGGCAGGTTACTCCCTGGTTCTGGTCAGGAAGCACTATATCTGGAAATGGTGGAAATTAATGCCAGTGTCCAGTATTTAACCTACCCATTAACTCATGCCAGTGACATTTTATCTGTGTCCAGTGCCTAGGCCTCACCTGGTGCACATATCTGTTATTTTGCTGTGTGACTGCTGCCTAGAAAACACTGACTAGTGGCTTGTCCCAGTACCCAGCGAAATTGACAAATTGTAATCAAGTCCCCAGAAACTTGATACAAACAATGATCTGAAACCCTTTGATGAACTAAGAACAAATTGCACTTACCAAGCCAATAAGGCACCGCTCTGATGTGTCAGCATCTTCCCTAAACTGGAATTGATCGTAATGTGACTTTTGTGAACCAGAAGGCAACTTTCTTAACCTGAGAATTGCCCTTGGCCCCTTTCTAGAACTGAGGGCATCCACCCACAAAGAGAACAAAAATATTGCTTCATTCTTCTTGCTTCTGTATCAGCTGCATCCTTCAGCTAAATCCCACACTTCATTTGTCCATAAAGAGCAAAAGGGACATCATCCACGTGCACAGACTTAGTGCACATCAGATGGGTGGAGGGTTAGGGCTAACCCTAAAAGCTGTTTTTAGGTCGCATTTGCCAGCTTTTTGAGGCATTGCTAAAGAGCAATGCTCACCCTAACACTGGTAATAACAAGGAAATAAATTTATGGCAGTGTCTTTTAACTAGGCGTGTGCACAAGATACAATCAAAATTCTACAACAAACAGGAGCACTAAAAATTAAAATACAATGCCAGGACTTTGAAGAAAAGGTAAAGGTCAACTGCAACACAAAAAATGATACAAATGATGAAAATGAAGACCAAAGACACAGATCAGTGAAAATCTTGAGCTATAAAAGTCATATTCCAATCCCCATGGAGTTCAATGACTTCTTGCTATCTCTAAAGTTGACATAATCTTTGGGGTTTTGTTTCAATTTCACAAGATGGCAATTATCTCCCCTGCCCTGAGATGAACTCATATCAACACATAATGTCCAATAAATGGAATTGTTGCCCAACCTGCTTATTTCACCAAAGAGAATCTGAATATTCCTTTCATTACTTCTGTACTGACTGTATAAACATTAAAATGTTTATTGCCCCATTTGTCTTGAACATGTTTTGTTTGCTGATGCTTTATATGGAAAATTCTATAATCGACAGCTTGATCATGCAGATGTTTATCATGAAATATATGGTCAATTTAAAGCATCTTACGTACTGCTGTAAATTTAAGTTAGTTCCCTGACCAAATTCAATGAATCTAATCTGAAACAGAGATACGGATCAACAAGCCAGTATCTGGATTTCGTAATTTTGCTATTATTCTTTAAGTATGTAATTTAAGAGTACTTGCAGTATGGCTTTTGGTCTGCATCCATATCAGTCTTTTTATTCATCTGTCTATTGATAACATTACCTCCTATGGTCAAATTTAAGGGTTGGCAAGTCTAAATCCATATCTGTCATTTCATCCATCTGTCTATCCATATCAATACCTCCTCTTAAACTGCTGGGTGGAATTTCAACAAATTTTAAATGTAGGTTACCATGAGGCAACACAAGAGATATGAATTCTGGAACCCACCCCTACCAATCCAGAGAGGGGTGAAAGGTTGAATATGCTAAAATTGCAATTACAGTGACATTTTAAAAAATATTTACTTAAAACATGCATTTGTAGCAGGAGAACACATAATATATGCATTGGATTTTCAGGTTATGACCTGTGGGACACAGTCCGGGGTGGGGGGAGGGGACTTTTATGAGGATGAGGATTTCTTATGATGACATGAAAGTAGGTCATCTTATTGGCCAAAATCCAAAAGTAGAAAATTTAAAAATGTCTGCATCTTGTATTATATGTTTGAATCTGTTTCATGCTAAAAGATATAAAAAAATGGGCACATGAAAGCTTATTTTGAACATGCTAAAGATATAAAAATATGTGCACATGAAAACTTAGTCTTGAACATATGAATTTCAATATTCATCTCTGTCAAATACTGCAGCCTAAACTTCATAGTGGTATACAGCCTGGCTTTGCATATCTAATATCCTGGGTTCCATCTAAATAAGTGCATGTGATTGCACATTCAATGACTTTTTCCAGGAGTTCTATAGTCTTCTTCACCTAACAAAAAAGATTTTACACCAACATTTCTCACACCATAAATCTATTAAGCCATTTACGCCTAAGTGAAAACACCTAAAAACAACTTACATTAACATTTCCTACACAATACATCCATCAATTTATATATGCATAATTGAAACACCTAAAAAGATTTTACTTTAACATTTCCCACACCATACATCTTTCAAGCCATTTAAATCTAAATGAAAACACCTAAAAATACATTTTTTACAATAACATTTCTCATGCCATACATCTATCAATCCACTGAGCATATCTGAAAACACCTAAAAGAAACGTTTTACAATAACATTTCTCACATCCCACACCAATCAATCCATTGGAGCCTAACTGAAAATACCCAGCATAAATTGTTAAAATTTTCTACATGACATAAACTTATTACATTTTTGGAACATCAGTGAGTAATAAAACATGGAGGAATTCAATGTCAAACCTGTTTCATTTTGATTTCTTGTTCCCTTAGCTGATGACGAAATGCCATTTTGTCCCTGCGTGACTTTCTCTGCTCCATCATCTTTATCCTCTGTATCTTTCCCTCTTTCTCTCTTTCCTGCTGCTCCTCAAGCTTTTTAGTTGCAGCCTGTAGACCTGTCACTATGGAAACAAAGGAAACAATAATCCAAATTGGTACAGCTTGTAGACCTGTCATGATGAAGAAAAGGAAACAATAATCCAAATTGGTACAGCTTGTAGACCTGTCATGATGAAGAAAAGGAAACAATAATCCAAATTGGTACAGCTTGTAGACCTGTCATGATGAAGAAAAGGAAACAATAATCCAAATTAGCACAGCCTGTAGACCTGTCAGGATGAAGAAAAGGAAACAATAATCCAAATTAGCACAGCTTGTAGACCTGTCATGATGAAGAAAAGGAAACAATAATCCAAATTAGTACAGCTTGTAGACCTTTCATGATGAAGAAAAGTAAACAATAATCCAAATTGGTGAGATTTTCCCAGCTTGATTTGTATAAATTCCGCTACATAAAAATCAGTTGGGAACTAATTCAACCTTTAAATTAGATGTCATTAATGGAGAATTAATTCAACCTTGTAAACTAAATGTCACCATGAATTAATTTAACCTTTTTAATTTGATGTCATTAATTTAAAACTAATTCAACCTTTTAAACTGGATGTCAATATTTGATAACTGGTTGCTGAACTAAAATAAGAGATAAAATATGGCATTTCATCTTGCTGAAAATTTTGGAAACAATTAAACTAGGCCAAAAATCTCCCTCCTAGACAAGTTTCAAAACTGATACTGTAATTATAAAAAATTATATATCATTTTCTATCATCTAAGAAGAAACTACCACTGCCTTTGCTAATTCACAAAAAAATCATCTCTTTATCCAACTTCTATTTAATTAAGGAATGAAACGTCGACATTCATGTCAAGCCATGACAGACAGATGAACAAGGAAAGAAACTTTAACATTCATGTCAATCCAGGACAGACAGATGAACAAGAAAAGAAGCTTTAACATTCATGTCTCTCTAGGACAGACAGATGAACAGATGGACAGATGGATGAATTTGCACATGAATACCAAAGTGATACCCATGTCAAGTTTCTGCAAACTTAAGGCTGCCCCCAAAAATTGTTTACTCTAGACAACCACAAAGTTGTTATGACAAATAAACATAAACTTGTTCTGAAAACAAACAGAAGCATCCTCTGAAAAAAATATTCTTTCAGATGAAAGCCGTTATTGTCTTCATATCTTTTTTCTGTAAACAGCTTAAACATGAAATTTGCCAAACATATACCAACTTTCTGATGTCAGACTATTCTGGCAAGTGTCAAAATATCTTTTCTTAAAAAAAAGGTGTTACTAAAGAAATTTTCCTAGTGATAATGTGAGTTAAACATGAATGGAAAGTCACAGAGATTTCTACTTGTGATATATTTTACAATTTTATTTACAAATTTCTATTCCAATTCATAAGAAATTACACACTATTTTCACTTGCCAATTTCAAACTTATCCGTGGCTGTCAGATAAATGTTTGTTTTTTAGCCATACTACATTCACTCACCTTCCACAGTTTTACGCTGCACTGATTCCAAAGATTGGCTCCGACAACGTTTAGAAGTATGCTTGGTTTTATCTTCTCTTTCTTCTCTCTTAAGATTTTTGCTGTTTGTTCCTGCATCATCCTTTCCTTTATATGGAGCACTCTTTGGCCGTGCAATATCCTTTCCTTTTACTGTGCTGATTTTGTGCCGTGGGTGTCTGACATTCAACTTTGCCTTCAAGACAGAGTTGTGCCCCTTTTTAGCTGGTCTTATGTCCCTGGATTTACTCTTTATTAGAACAGACTTCACACTGGAAGGATTTGTGCCATTTTCAATTTTCAAACTTGTTCTACTATCCCTGGACTGAGAATTGTCAGACATATCACTGGCCCTGGACTTTGTGTTTCTATGATCTTCTACACTTGTCTGCCTGGTAAATCCTAGTAGATCCCTGCCAGTCAATAAACTTGTTTCTTCATCTGAGATGTTAAGTGTTTCACCATGGTGGGAGTCTCTTGCAGGGCAAGTGTCTTTTAATGATTTATACTGACTTTCCATGCAAGCTTCCTCTTTTGCCACTGAAGTCATTGTTACTTGATTTAAACATTCAGCCTCATGTACATCACCAACTTGTTCACCCCTCAATTTCTTAATCCCACGAACCACTTATTCAACGCCCCAACAGCAAGGACACCCATTTCATGTAGTTCTACAGGTGTTAATAATTCTAGCTCAGCCATATCAATTTCATTGTCTGCAAAAATTTTAATGTATTTTTCCACATCTACAAATGCAAGACCTCTCAACCAGTTTTCAACTTTGGGATCACATATCCTGTTGGAAGTCCGTTCATGCTGCGGCATTCCTTGGAATTGACTTACATCATCTCCATCATCATAGCTGGTATTTAGATCTTCCGTAATTTTATCATTGATCTCTTCATTTAAATCATGCAATTTCACATCCGCAGTCTTGTAATCTGCATATTGATGGAGTAGTAATGACTTTTCTTCGAACTCTTCCTCCACATCAAATATCATTTTTTCATCAGGAATATTAGTTTGCTGAAAGTAAAAAAATGAACTTTTAGGGAATTTTTCTGGACTTTCTGACTCCCTAAATGCTGGTGTAATGTGAACTGATTCAGTGACATTCCTATCTTTCCTTGCAACTCCATGAGCTGTCTTCTTTGTTCTTTCTACTCGTATATTTGGTTTCAAGCAATTCTGTGATGACTGCCCATTCATCTCACTTGACTGGCTTTCCACTTTAGACTTGTCATGTTTGGCAACTTTCTTTGGTACCTTATCATTTTGAGACAATTTCACAATAGATGGTCTTTGGATGACCTTTGAACTAACTTTCTGAAGAACTTTGGTCTTTAGAGCTGACAATATTTCTGGTTTTATAGACTGAGTTTCAAGGGCAGGAACAGGCTGTTCTTCAGCACAAACACTTTGCTTCATATCTTTCTTTTGTGCAAATTTGGAGAATTCTTCAGTGTTAATCTGATCATGACTGAATTCATTGGCAGGGTGTAATTGACTGGATTCCACAATGAGATCAACATTTCCCTTCCCATGATGGCCATCAAAGGACTTATCTGTCTTCTGGGCCCCATTTCTTTTAATCTTGTTCCCAGAAGAGTTGAGTTTGGATGATTTACCTCCCTTGGGAGGTTTTTCATTACTTACATCATCCAAGTCTTTAGCCGACTTGTATGTTTTGACTCTACCTTCACCACCATGTCTCCAGATTGAGCCACCTATCTCTTTCCTGAAAAGAAGACAAACATAGTCAAGATCAACCAATAGGAAAAACTGACAGAGGCATATACACAGGCATATGTTCAGGATCAACCAATAGGAAAGACTGACAGCAACACAGACATATGGTCAGCATCAACCAATATGAAAGACTGGCAGAAGCACACACATAGGCATATGGTCAGGATCAACCAATAGACTGACATAAACACAGGCACATGGTCAGGATCAACCAATAGGAAAGACTAACAGAAACATAGGCATATGGTCAAGATCAACCAATAGGAAAGACTGATAGAAACACAGGCATATGGCCAGGATCAACCAATAAGAAAGACTGACATGGCAAGTTTAGTTTTCAGAAAGTAAAAGAGTAAAACCTCCTAATGATGGTCAATTGCTTTATAAGTCAGAATTAAAAGGAAGTCTTGATATATATATATATATATATATATATATATATATATATATATATATATATATGACAGGAAACCCTTGAGACCTAAACAAAATTTTGATTTTGAGAGGATTTCAGTTTACTGGGGATTTTGCACATTTGAAAAAAATGTCTTTTTCTAAGTGTTTGTGTGATGAAAGAAAGAACAATAGAGAGTAATCATGAAATAACCATCAGTGTCTGTGTGTGTGTAAGAGTGCACAAATTAAAAATAAATCCCTGTCACATTAATAATAATAATAATAGTAATAATAATAAAGACTTTATTTAAAGAGGGTAACAAAATTAATTGCATGGAACTAATCCTCCTTGAAGCCCTCTATTATATGCATATTTACATTCAGTGTACATGTACATAGTTACACACACACACACACACACACACACACACACACACACACACACACACACACACACACACACACACACACACACAGCATTGATAATAAGCTACATTTTTAGCAAACAGAAAATATGAATCAACATGCTCCAAATAGGTAGGTACATTGTGTATAGAGAGTACAAAAGTAGTGAGACAACGAAGTGGAAGCTTAGTGAATTTATCCTTTAAGTTATAATGTATTTGTCAATTGAACAGGTTCCACTTTTCATTCAGTGAATTAGATTATAATAAAATGCATTTATATTTGTACTTTCTCTAATTTCCTTTGGGAATCTGTTCCAAATTAGTCATCTTGAATATTGAAAACCTTTCTTAAAGAGTTCTTTATATGGTTTTGGGATAGAAAGGTGGTTCACTCAAATTGATCTTAAACTGTCATCTGCATATAAGTTGGTAGATAAAATACAGTTTTCAGTGGCAGATCATTTATGAAACTGAGAAAGAGGAGTGGGCCTATGATTGATCCCTGTGGTACCCCACATGTAACTGAGAAAGAGGAGTGGGCCTAGGATTGATCCCTGTGGTACCCCACATGTAACTGGTTCTTCTTTAGAAAAACTGTCATTTATTTTGATACATTGTTACATATGATGTAAACTAATCAACTGTTGAATTGTCACATTGATAAATGCTCAATTGTTTGATAAGAATATTATGATCAACAAAGTCAAAAGCTTTCAAAGATCAACTTGTTATGAATCCAACTAATTTTCCTTGATCTAAGTCAATAATTCATCTGGCTATCATGCAGATCAAGGCTGTCTCACAGGAGTGGTTTCCCCTGAACCCTGATTGGTTTTATGAATTAAGTTATAGTTTGAAAGGTATATCAAAAGATTGCCATCAACATGTTTTTCAACTAGTTTGGACAGGGTTGTTAAGATATATATGGGTCTGCAGTTATTGATATTTTCTTTGCTGCCAGACTTGTGAATGGGGATAACTTTTGTGAATTTCCATGTCTGGTGAAACACTGAATTTGAGCAAGTAAAATTTTCACTCCACTTGCTCATTAGGGCAAATGGTTTGATGGATGAAGCCATTTATTAATGTGTTCAATTGTCAAGGTTTTTCACATGTCATAATGTGAACTGTTATCAGAAGTAACACCAACTTTGGCAAAGTAGTTCAACTTTGATATCACTTTAGTTGCACACAAAAGAAATTTTACTGACAGATTCTTTGGAAAACTGACAACTACTTTCATGCAAGTTAACTTCACCACCCACATTATAAATTTTAAATCCTAATGACTAGCCCAGATAATCATGATGATGTCCTCTTCAAAAAGCATGGGAATACTAAACAAGTTTGAAAAGTTTTACTAGCATGTCACATTGTTACAAGAGTTGAATAGCTATGATAATATCCTGCAGTTCTAAGACCTCAGAATTCCATGAACACTTTTGTCCTGTTCTTCATGTATCTGCTTATGAAGAAAGTAGGCATCTTCCAATTCTGAAACATCTCTTCTCAGTTTTTCATTTTCCTTCACCAATTCTTCATGCCTGGGGAACAAAGAAAAACAAATTTTCCAAAAATTGATATAATAATAATGTATCTATTAATTAAAAGAAGAATTTAAAGTAATCATCATGGAATTTAATGAAATCTGTGTCAAGTAAACCTATATGCCACACAGGAATTGAATGGATGCTAGTGTCAATTAAATTTATGTCAAACAGAAATGTAATGGATATTGGTGACAATTAAATTTATATGCCAGACAGGAATGTAAAAAAATCTATGTCAAGTAAACCTATATACCACATTGGAAACAATTCTGTACATCCAATTATTTTCATATGTATAAATTATTATTGTTTTGTGAAAAAGGACAGATTTGTTGGTTATAGTACTTAATCTTGATGATACGGAAAGAGGTCAATCATTTCCATTGACAGACTGATGTCAATCATTTCCACTGACAGATTGATGACAATCATTTCCATTGACAGATTGATGTCAATCATTTCCATTGAAGATTGATGTTAGTTAGATTTTATGAATCAACTACAAGAATGCAGCTAACTTCACAATATATATAATATGATATTATAAACTCATCTTTTATAAGGAAACTTAGTCATATAGACGTCAGCTTTGATCTATGTTTAGTTGGTGGGAGTAACAAACATCATATCAAGTTGTTCATATATTCCTTTAAATCAGCACAATGAAAAATGGAAATAATTTTAGGATCCTTTCAAGAACCCTCAGAGGCTCATATTAGTCCCTCATTTTCTTTATTTTAGTAAAAGCTAAATCTCCTCAGTTTAGATGTGAAAAATAGTTCTAAAATTAGAAACAAGCAAAAAAAGATGACAAAAAGATGACAATTCTATTAAAATTGGTTCCACAATTAAATAAAAACAATTATATACTAACAATTATATGTGAAAATTCTATTAGAAATGGTTATATTATAATGAACAAGCATCTGTCAAAGTAATTAGTCAAGTTTAGTTTTCATTTCCACTCCTGTAAGAAGATCCAAAGATTTATTTCAATTTAATTTCAACTGTTAATCTTGCTGTAAGGCCAATTCAACACTGTTGACATATATCTTTTAAGTGTGTATGCATGCGCGAGTGTATTTGTGTGCATGAATATGATTGTGTGCATACATTAGTGTTGTGTACATGCATGTTTACATGTGTGCATGTATGCAAGGCCAGAAAAACTTTACAATTCTTGTAAATAACAGGTGGGCCAGGTAAATATTTGTGTCAATTACTAAAATATTTTTTAAAATACAGAAGGGAAAATATATTATTTTTTGTTATTAATAAACACATGAAGATTTTTATTCTGGGCAAATAGAACACACTGGATTCTTGCAGCTATATGTCATTGTGTATAGTTATATAATTGTGTATATATATATATATA
>JAECUM010075578.1:0-15105 GCA_016617855.1 Megalonaias nervosa | reverse complement strand
CTTTTTTTTTTGACCTTTACTTGAATTAAGTATCTCACAAGAATGACTTTGCCACATTACAGCAATGTCTTGCTGACCTGTCACGTTACCCACATCACTGACTGGGGGAGAGCCATTTCTAGTCTGGCAATAATACACAATGAGTAATTTATCACTCATGCATGCCCAGGAATGAAATCTGTGACCCATGCCTATGATCTGTTTGGATTTGTAGACATTAGAAAGTTCAGTACTGACATATCAATGAAGGTACTAGGTAGCGAAAAAAATTTGGATCTGAATTACAAATCGTATGGATTGATGGGCTGATGGACAGGTAGGCAAATGTAATACAAAGTGCCAAATGTGTATTCGTGATAAATGGCAAAAAATGAAATAAAACTGGAATGAAATGTAATGGAAGCATGAAATAGTGGTATTGGGTGAGGAACCGAACAGCTTCCTGAAAAACACAAACATGTAAGAGGAAAACAAAAGGATAAATATCTGTTCAAATTATCTGGAACACTTATCGCTTTGCGAATGGAAACAAATTTACAGTCAGTAATAACTGATACAAAAATTAAAAATTTAAAACCCATCATAACATGGATTTTTAAAACTAGCATCTTTAATTATAACTTGTGAAACGAGGTTTTTTAAAAAAAATACAAAATAGAGAATATTGTCAGGTTATAGAAAATTTTGTTCTTATACAATCGCTTAAACAGTGTAATGTTTATTCGTTTGTCTGTTTCTGTCACTCGTAATTTTAAGCTACTTAAACCAACCGTGGAAAATTGACTTCAACCTTTTTTCATTTTTTTAGTCAGTTGAAATAAATAAGTTCAGCAATATCTGTATTTTTATTTCTTTTAAATCTAATTTAAACAATAATGTTTTTCCTTCGTATAATTTCCTGACTGCACAATATTCTATTTAAAGGTAACTTTTCATGACATTATATATTTGTGCCATTTTAACAATGGGATCAGAGATCAGTAAAATTTAAAATTATATATGATTGTAAAAGACTAAATCATAAAATTTAAACCCACAAAGTTTTCGAAAATGTAAAATAGAAGTCCTCGTTGGTCATATTCTACCAATGTTCACAGTCTCAGTGATATTGTCCATACCGTGCATCCCTACTTTGTATTGATTGTTAAGACTAGACTATATGTGTAAACATGTCCCCATTGGTCATAATGTACCAGTGTCCACGGTCTCCGTGATTTTGTCACTAGTGTGCATCCTTAATTTATATTGATTGTTAAGGCTAGACTATGTGCTAAACATATCATCAATGGTCATAATGTACCATTGTCCATGGTCTCAGTGATTGTGTCAATAGTGTGTGTCCTTAGTTTATATTGATAGTTCAGACTAGATGTGTAAGTAAGTCTTTGTTGTCCATGACATACCAATGTACACAGTCTCCGTGATTTTGTCAATACATGTAGTGTGTGTCCTTAGTTTGTATTGATAGTTTAGGCTACATGTGTAAATGCCTCATTGTTGTTCATGAGGTACCAATGTCCACGGTCTCTGTGATATTGTCCATACTGTGCACCCCTACTTTGTATTGATTGCTAAGACTAGACTATATGTGTAAACATGTCCCCATTGGTCATAATGTACCAATGTACATGGTCTCTGCGATTGTGGCAGTAATGTGTGTCCTTAGTTTGTATTGATAGTTCAGACTAGATGTGTGAGTTTTCATTGTCCATGACTTATCAATGTCCACGATCTCCGTGATTTTGTCAGTAGTATGCGTCCTTAGTTTGTATTGATAGTCCAGACTAGATGTGTAAATATGCCTTCGTTGTCCATGATGTATCAGTGTCCCAATCTCCTTGATTTTGTCAATAGTGTGCGTCCTTAATTTGTATTGATTGTTAAGACAAGACCATATGTGTAAACATGTCATAGCTGGTCATAATGTACCAATGTACATGGTCTCCGTGATTTTGTCAATAGTGTGTGTCCTCAGTTTGTATTGATAGTTCAGGCTACATGTGTAAATGCCTCATTGTTGTTCATGATGTACCAATGTCCACGATCTCCATGATATTGTCAGTAGCATGCATCCCTACTTTGTATTGATTGTTAAGATTAAACTATATGTGTAAACATGTCCCCGTTGGTCATGACATACCAGTGTTCACAGTCTCCGATTTAATCAGTGGTGTTCATCCTTAGTTTGTATTGATAGTTCAGACTAGATGTGTGAGTCTTCACTGTTCATGATGTACCAATGTCCATGGTCTCAGTGATTTAGTCAGCAGTGTGCGTCCTTAGTTTGTATTGATAATTCAGATTGGATGTATGTGTCCTTAGTTTGTATTGATAGTTCAGGCTACATGTGAAATGTGTCAATGTTGTTCATGAGTACTAATGTCCACAGTCTCTGTGATATTTTCAGTGGTGTACATCTCTACTTTGTATTGATAGTTCAGACTAGATGTGTAAATACATATTCGTTGTCCATGATGTACCAATGTTTACAGTCTCTGTGATTTTGTCAGTAGTGTGCATTCTTAACTTGTATTGATAGTTCAGAATAGATGTGTGCGTCCTTAGTTTCTATTAATAGTTCAGACTAGATGTGTGAATGCATCTTCGTTGTTGATGAGGTACCAATGTCCACAGTCTCTGTGATATTGTCAATACTGTGTGTCCTGTCAGAGTTTGTATTGATAGTTCAGATTAGATGTGTAAATACGTCTTAGTTCTCCATGACATACTAATATCCGTGGTCTCTGTTATTTTGTCAGTAGTGTGCATCCTTAGTTTATATTGATAGTTCAGAATAGATGTGTAAATGCGTCTTCGTTTTCCATGACTTACCAATGTCCATGGTCTATGTAATTTTGTCAGTTGTGTGCGTCCTTAGTTTCTGTTTATATTGCAGGCTACATATGTAAATGCGTCACCGTTGTTCATGAGGTACCAACGTCCACAGTCTCCGAGATATTGTCATTAGTGTGCATCCCTACTTTGTATTAATAGTTCAGACCAGATGTTTATACACGTCTTTGTTGTCCATGACATATCAGTGTTCACATTCTCCTTGATTTTGTCAATACTGTGCATCCTTAATTTGTATTGATTGTTAAGACTAATGACTAGATGTCTAAAGATGTCCTCTTTGGTCATAATGTACCAGTGTCCATGGTCTCTGTGATTTTGTCAATAGTTTGCATCCTTAGTTTGCATTGATAGTTCAGTCTAGATGTGTAAATAAGTCTTCATTGTCCATGATGTTCCAATGTCCACAGTCTCCATGATTTTGTCAGCAGTGCGCTTCATTACTTTGTATTGATAGTTCAAACTAGACTAGATGTGAATATGTCCTCATTGTCCATGACATACCAATGTCCACGGTCTCCGTGATTTTGTCAGTAGTGTGCGTCCTTTATTTGTATTGTTCAGACAGGATGTATAAATATGTAGTCATTGGTCATGATGTACTAATGTTCACAGTCTCTGCGATTTAGTCAGTAGTGCAAGTCCCTTGTTTGTACTAATCAGTCAGACTAGATGTGTAAATATGTTCTCATTGTCCATGATTTACAAATGTCCTCATTCTCCATGTTTTCTCAATAATTGTGTGCATCCTTAGTTTGTATTGATATTTTTTCTGTAGATGTAAACGTGTCTTTGTTATCCATTATGTCCGCAGTATCTTTTTTGTCAACAGTTATGTGTATCATTTGTATTGATATTTGATTATATATATATCTAAAGATATCATATGATACACCATAGTCGACAGTCTTCATGATTTTTGAAAATCATTGTTGGCTTTCGTTAAAAAAACTACAGACGATCAGTGCAAAAGCATTTGTTAAATTCTAAGGTCAAAGTTAACAAAAAAGTCTTCATACATATTAACTATTATGAAACAGTTAAATCAAATTCAGTCATAATACCAACAAAGAAAATCAGTTTAGATTTCATGAATTATATGATGGTTTAAGATTTAGTAGAATAGGTTCATGTCATATATAAATTGTTCTTGATAGTATCAATTTATGCACACTTACAATAGAACATTATAAGATTTGATACATGGGCATATTAACAATCCCAGTACTGTGCTTCCGTCTAAACACATCTATGAACAGTATGGAATCACCAGCCTGCCACATTGTTGTATGAAATAACAATTAAAGACTGATGCCTTAATTAGAGAAGGGATAATCATAATGTGATCGGCCTTTTATTCAGTAAACGGTTAATGATATTTATGAGATTAATAAAACAAACTACAATTATGTCTGAATGTACCAACCCTCATAGTCTGAACAGTTCATGTTCGGCTTAATAATGTTTCTATTCATTTTCATTCTGCAAGATAATGGGAGTCACAGCTGTCCATGATGTCACATTGTCTACAGTTTTCATGTTGTGATCAATAGTTATGTGTGTCCTTAGTTTGCATGGATTATGTAGAATGTTTGTGTAAACTTGTGCATCCTCGCTTGCGTTGCTAAATTTCATATTCCTTAGAATTGATCATACAGTTCCTTCCTTGATACATCACCATTTTCTATTAATTTACTGCCAGAAACTGTATTTCTTTTCACTCTAAGATACCCAGAACAAATGTCCTCAGTACGTGGTTCCGTACCCGAGTCCTCAGTATCCACCAAATACAAGAATATGTGTGTGTGTGTGTGTGTGTGTTATAATATGCAAAAAACTAGGGGCATTTGCCATGTCTAGCCATTGCATTTGTCATAAATGCCATTAACATTTATACCCATGAAGTGCAGATCATAGTGGCCTACTTCAGATGCCGTTAGGTGTTGGATTATGCACCAGCAGTGCAGTAAAAATAGTATTTAGTGCATTTAAAATGAAAAGTATGTAACCTTTGAATTAGGAATGAATCTATTTCGGTACTTTGTAAAAAATGGCAACTTTAGTGGCTCACCAATATCCTCCTGTCCCGCCTTCGACTGTGTCACAGACTGTGTCACAGACATCATAACCTGCAATTAATATCATATGTATAGTCTTTTAAAATTCCTTAGCATAAGATTATATCAAAAATATTTTAAGATGGCACAATAATTGACTTTAGACATTCCCCATTTCCAGGGATCTCAAGGGAAAGAAGACCTGATTATCACTGCTGTTTGCAGACTCCTTCTTATTAACAAGACAAACATTGGTTAGACAGTTCTTTGATAAATTAGTATTGAAATAACTCTTAAAGTGCATTGCTTCCTATGTTGGAACTTTGTAGATATACTTTTGAAATTATTCAAGCCAAAATTAAAGGATATCATTGACCACACTCCATTGCTAGATAATTGTCTTAATCAGCCAGATGGACTTGGAACAGATGGACGGACTTGGAACAGCTGTCCTTGTCATGTTAAGTTAAATGTCTGGAATATAACTTGAGACTCTTATATGCCATTTAATCACAGACAATCTTCAGCAATTTTAACATTGTAAGAACAATGTGTTATTTATTGTCATTTTGTTATTTTTTTGTTTTGTATAACATTTCTGCATTGTATGGAACTTAGAACCATTTTCAGTTCTTCAAATTTACATTGTATAAATTCTTTACAGCAGCGTTCCATGAAATATTTCTTGAAATTAGTTCGTTTGCAAAGTAAAAGTGTTTTTTCTGTAAGTTTATAAGAAGTTGACTGTAAAACAGAAAGAGTAGATGCACTTAACAAAAGACATTAGAACAAAAGACATTAGGACTATGCAGAAAAATTTCACTTGAACATTAATTTGATTTTATGGCCCTGCTCTGACCTATCATCTCTATCCAGACAGGTCGTGTGCTTTAATTATGTTGTAGTAGATACTTTATATTCCACATAATTATATAAATACAAAAATTGTTTATGGCCTGAAATAATAATACAGTTTAAAATATATTTTTCAGAACCTAAGGTTGTGATCAATATTGAAAATCTTCAGATTGGTAAAGATAATGTGATGAACATTTTAAAGCCGGGTGATCAGGTTGTTACCAATGTTGATGCACAGCCAGTAAGTATATTTGTATTTTGTACTCTTGAAGTGCCTTTGAGAATAACTGTACACAAATTAGTCCTTCTTGAGTGATGTTTGTTACTAAACAATATATACTGCTATGTTTTAGCAGATATAGTGTCATAAAACAACAAATGGACCTTTAAAGAATCTGGTGCATGCACATCAAGTAGCTATTTCCTTGCAGGAATAAAACAAACGCACCATAAGGGTGATGCATCAAGTTTTAAGTTCTCAAACCAGGCCTTCTGCGAATCTACCAACTATTATGCTGTGCTTTTTCCTGAATTTTAATATCTACTGTCAGTTTCTACATGACTGTATGTTACATTTTAGTTAATTATCAATATTTTTAAAATCTAAAAATTTTCATTGTTGCTAACATGTACATCAGAATAAGAACTTTGCTTCCAGTAATACAAAATAGAAGAGAAAACTATGTCTTGGATTGTCAGTGGATCATCTCATTGCTTCTTTTCTACATGTACTCCATTACTTGCTGATAGCATCATATTTTGAAAAAGAAAGAAAATGGGAAGACATGCTCAGTGAATGTGAATATCAGGAAAATAAGAAAATTCAGTTATCTTACTCATAACATCACATTTGATAAAGTACACACTGGCTATTAGTATGGGACATCCTGTTGCATGAGGTAAGTTTATGGACAGGCTAGAATACTCCTAGTCCTAAAATTTTCATCAAGCCAATGTTAATGACAAAGTGGTCACTTTTTTGCTGCTGGTAAGGTAGATAAAGTGTTTAAAGCATGGAAATAAGCACTTTTCCTGGACTAGCATCTTACAAAATTTTACTTGTCAGACCAGGACATCTGTCTATGGGATTTCATCAGCCCCGGCAGCAATACATTATCTGGTATTATTTGTATTGCTATATTTTTACCTGGCGCTAGTTCTGAGTACAAGGACATTATTCCCTCCTCAAGTTAGTAATTGGAAGTCTTGAACAAAAAACAACATGATTCATGTCTGATACCAGAGAACATTTCTGACAGAATATCATCCTTCTTTTCCTTGGAATCTTTGCATTTGTCATCTTTTGGCATTTCTGCTGTCAATTGTGTTTTTGTTTGGGTTGTGTTTGTTATTTTCTCCCGATCATTATTCTATTTTCATGTATCCAGCTCCATTTATGTTGATTTTTGAAGGTTTTTAGTGTATCACTGTTGAAGCAGTACTCTTTGTATTTCATCTTTCTAATAGTAGCTAGTGTCAAGGTAAGTGTTATATATATGTAATTTAATTGCTTGTGTGTTAGTTTTAAATTTTTTTATTTTATTTTTATTTCATTACATGTTATTGTAATGATAACTTTATTCACTGGATTTGACATTTTTCCAGAAAATTCAGTTCAGTTCGTTTTGACCTGATAAACAAGCAGTAGTAGAAACATTGTATCATTTGGTGACCTAGATTCAGAGCCAATTTCGAGTTTGTAGTAAACAACTTTTTAAAAAATTTTTTTAATGAATTTTACAGTAAGATTCATTTAGTAGAGTCAAAGCCGTACATAGCAAACATGATAACAGGCATGTAATGTTTCTACGCCACTAGAAGGAAGTGATCACGTGATCTGTTTTGCGTTTTACTTAGGCTTAAAACACTTGTTATTATAGTGATTTTGGGCTAGTCTTGCTTTTAACCTTTGGAGCTCAAAGGTGTTTTTGTTGTGACCAGTTTGAGTTGAATTTTTATTTTAATTCAATTTAAAGTAATTTATTTTCCCTGGAAATTACTAGTGCTCATCAGAATTCTTGGACAAAGACATTTATTGGAAATTATTCGGAATTCCAGACTGGAATATTATTCTTTGTGATTCAACAAAGAACTGTTGGCACATCAGGACAAAGCAGATCATTGAAGATGTCATCATCTTCCATCTTGGAACTTCATCGGGATTCAAACTGTGATTCACTTAGAACTTTTTATTGATAGGACTTATATTTTTTAATTCTTGGATTAATTTTTGGATTTGATTCATAAACCGTAAGTCCTTTTTCTTATTTTTACCTTGTTTTTCTAGGGAAATAAATTATTTTGTTAAATTTTGCAAAACTTGTTGGCTTCACTCTTTTCTTTGTTACTTTTGTATGAGCCTAGACACATAACATAAGCAACTCCTACCTGTTTGTTGATCTGGTTCATCATGATTGCAATTTCCTATTAGCCTTCAATAATGCCATAAGGAGTTGGCCGCATGGGACACTCACACCACCTGTCTTGCATGAGTGGGATCTATAGGAATGAATGTTGCCTCATTTGTTGTTTGTGGTCCAACACATTATGAAACTTGATAGAAAATCATCAGATCTATTGGGTCAAAAAGAAGTGTCCCATCTCTTTCTCTTGTGGGAAGTTCAATGAGACAGGTGTCCAGAGTTTGGAAGTCACCCACTTCAACTCGGGGAGAGGAGGTCTTTAAGTGAGGGATCCTTGCCCCTTCCTAGCACTGAGAAGTTGCCAACCCCAAATACTGAGCCCTGCCTTACTAATGCAAAGGGAGTACAGTTGTCTTCTTGTGCTAGAAGACTATGAAATAAAGCAAGATCGCGATCAGTCAAGTACCCCAAACCATGACTCTCCAGTAAAATCTACATGTGATCAGTCATTGGCTGGGCACCAGATCACTGGACACTGGGTAAAAGATTTGTCATCAGACACCAGGCACTGGGTGCTGGGTACAAATCACTGGCAAATGTGTCTACTAACAGTCATTAAAGTTCTATCACCAGTCACTGGTCATTGCATCCTCTTTGCACCCAAGTAACATTCACCAAGTTTCTCTAACTGATCATGGAGTACCAATTGCCAGTTGCTGAACATGAACAACAGGTCACCAGTAATGGTGTATGGTGTTGATCTTCCATTTTTGGTCTCAGGTCACTGATCATGGAACCTGGCAGCAAGCACCAATCGACATACATGTATATCAGGCATCAATCTTCGGACTATTACTGAAGTTTTAACCACCATTCTAGACAAAGGCATCAGATAAGTAACCCTCCATTTTTGCTTCCATTTACTCCCTATAGGGAACAGACTTTGCATGTTAAAGATTAGTCTGGGGGGAAGAATTTGGTTCATACCCCACCTTTCTGACGTTTCCATTTAACCCCTACAGAACTTGTGAAGCCCCATCACCCAGTGGTGAGCTAGTCATGGCTCCTTTCTGACCATGCAACCATGGACGACTTTGCTATGGCTTCGTGGATTGGTGTATATGGCATGCCCCATATCTTATGTACCTCCACTCTGTGTGGTCTAAGATGCTTACCTTTATAGATTACCCACATCTCACCTTTGTCAACATGGGGTTGAGACATTTGGCCAACACGAGAAAGCTTGCCTATAGCTTCCCATGGGTCAGTGGTTCAGGGGTAGGGGTTCTTGGGTTCTTCCTCCACCAAATATACTGGCCATGTGTATAGCTTATCATATGCTAAAAAAATGGCATTAAACCCATAAGACCAAACTAAACTCTGCCTCATTTTCGAGAGAAGGGGATGAAGACCACCACCTG
This sequence comes from Megalonaias nervosa, assembly GCA_016617855.1. Classification (NCBI taxonomy): domain Eukaryota; kingdom Metazoa; phylum Mollusca; class Bivalvia; order Unionida; family Unionidae; genus Megalonaias; species Megalonaias nervosa. Next base: position 5,553 of record JAECUM010075578.1, on the reverse strand, counting down.
TTTCCTCCAGTGCTGAGAGGGAAATGGCCAATCCCTTTATCCAGGAAGAGAGGATCAGCATTCTTGTCCAGTCTCCTTTTGTGAGGGGAGACAAGATGACCAACATGGTCAGGATTTCCACTTCTTTAAGGAAAGAGATGAGATGAAATAGTCCTGCCTTTCCCTTAGAGTGAAGAGGGGATGATGAACTGTTGATTTTTGTGAATGCAAACAAGTTTCCAGAAGAACTGTCACACTGGCTTCTTCTCATTTCTTGGGTGCACCTTCATCCCACCCAATGGGTCATGGTACAGAAGAGAGGTGTGAGCTTTTGATAAGGTGGTAAATGAGGTTTACTGCTTACTTTTTCCAATTCCCAATCATTGCCCAGTTTGGAGAGGTTCTCCAGGGCACAGTTAAAATCACACCTGCTGTTGCTCCCTCACTCTTTGATGGTAAAGGCTCTGTGTCAGAAATTATTTAAAGACCAAGTGGTGGCCTGACAGCAGATGGGTTGGTCAGTTGCCACTTTAATGCCAGAGCTTCTTATCTCAGTCAATGGCTGTAGGTTCAATTGTCTGCTTGGCCCCAAAGGCTCCTGCCTTGGACTTAGGTGCCTTCCAAGTGGGAGTTTCAGCAGAGACCTAGATCCATCTCCCTCTCAAGGTTCCTGATTTTGTTGTGTTATGTAACTCTTGGTATTTGATTTTATCTAATTTTTATAATATTTATTCATGGCTGTAATGTGTAAAGAATATGTTTATTTTGATTTTCCTACAGGACTTGAATCTGTTAAGATCATAATATTGCATAGAATCTTCAAATAGATGTTTACATATGTGTTGACAGTTATTAATAATAATCTTAATAATAAGACAAATGGTGCCTATGGATTAATTTCTCAGTGGCTGATGGGATTTCAACATTGGTTGGGCTAGGTCACGTGAACAGGCTACAAATTGATGCAAAATGAGTAGTGTATTCTCTCATGTGGGGTCAGTTGCAAAATACAGTTTCAATATATGGCATATGTAAGGAGAGGATTAAGCAATCCATTGTTGGAGTCATTGGCACTTATAGTGTTCCTGTTCTAAGTCTGCAAACATGTTTTATGTTGTACTTAGGTGTTATTTGAGAGGAAAAGCATTTGTTTGGACTGTTCATTGAAATTGAAATAGAGCTAATTATTTGGAGTATAATACTATTCTGGAACTGTTGCAAATTATTCAGAGGAATTCTGGACGATGCCATCTTAACGTCACGATTCCTGGTGAACCAGTACATTTCTGGATTTGAAATTTATATAGACTCTTCATTCATTGAGGACTTTCATAGATTATTTGGATAATATTATTCTAGATTCACAACATAATACTGTAAGTTCCTCTCACATTTTCATTTGTGACTTTGATAATTAAATTGTTAAGTTTTACAAAACTTGTTGGTTTTCCTTCTTTCTGTTACTTAGTTTGTAACCATAGAGTCATCACAGTTGGAACTGTGGGCACAGAGACTTGTCACATGCCAATTTTTTTGGAGGGGACTACTTCCTTCAGTGTGTTGAAGGAGGAATCTTTTTTTTTCTCCAATTGCCTTACAGAGACTGTTAGAGGCCATGGCCAAAGCATTGAGACACATGCTTTTGATATCTATGCTGCTTTCTACTGAGCTCCTTCACCTCTATGGAGACATCAAAGGGTTTGCTTGATCACAGCAAAGGGCTTTCATGGGCTACCCTTCTTGATGCAGAGATGCTATTTGAAGGGCTACTCTGAAGAAGCCTGTGAGGATTTGAGAATCGGCAAAACAGTCCCTTACCATGGTACCAGGACAGCTAAATCAGTGAAGAAATGCCCCCATCCCAGAAGGTCAGTGACCTCCTGAGCATTTTAAGCATGGTAAACAAGAATTGGAATTAGACCCAGTTTAAAATCCCTTACCACCTGTCATTTTCATTACAAGGTTGCAAAAGGGGCCAAGAGAGGAAGTCTACAGACCCTTCCTGGTTCCTTAAGGAATGAGGAAATCACCCCTTGGGAGTCACGTCCTCTCCTGCTATTCCTCCCTCTTCCCATCATCCCAGAAGGTGCCAAATTGAACTTTTTAGCAGACCTATGGGACAAAGTACAGGTCCTTTCCTCAATAAAGTAGGATTACAGCTTCACTTTGAGGACACTCCACATCCTTCAGGGACCTCATTTTGTTCCATCAGTCCCAGCTTGGGTATCTCTGCCTGAAAAGGTGCACACTATTTTTAGGAAGGACACAGTAAAGAACATTAGCAGTTTTGTATTTTAATCCCAGATTTAAGTTTCAAAGAGAGATGGAATATTTTGACTTATCATTGATATTTCCCACTTTAACAAATTACTTCTGGCAGGGTGGTTCATGTTGAAGACAACTGCCTAAGTTTGGAATGCCATCAGGTCCAATGACTGAGCAGTCTCCATAGATATTCAGAATGTTTATCGACACATTCCCATCTTCACAACTCACAGGAAAAGTTCTGCAGCTGTGTCTGGAACATGAGATCTTTCAATTTCAGGCTCTTCCTTTCAGCCTAGCTGCCACACCCATAGCTTTCTTCAGAATAATAAATAGTAGTTCATTTAAGGGGTTCCCATACTCCAGTACTTTGAGGACTGGATGATGCACAACATCCTCAGACGTGCCTATCTGTGGGGGATCTGTTGCTCTGCCGGAAGATGGTGACTTGACTATGCTTAATTCCCATTCACTTCTGAGAATTTTGTTTATGTGTCCATGTTCCTCCTGGCAGAATCTAGCAAGTACTTGCACTCTTAGAAATGCTGGATGAGAAGACATCATTGTCTGCTTGCCGCTACCTTCCTTTCCTGGAGACTCTGCATATGGTGTCAGTCATAGTTCACCCAAGGTCACTTCATATGTGGCCATTCTAGTTCTTGCTTCTAGTGAACGGGAATCTCACAAAGACTCCTTGTCCTACTGAATCACCTTAGGATCCAAGTTTCATCACCATATGAGTTGGTGGAAATATAAGGACAAGTTTCTGTCTGGAGTTTCAATTCACATTTTGTAACCTCTCTCCTCCCTTTACACCGATGTCCCAGATTCAGAGTGGGAGCTCACCCAGAGCATGAGGGAGACCTGCATGTGCTTGGAAAGAAGCTTCCATGCAGCAATCTTGAAATGTGGGTCATTTTTCTAACACTACATCATTGTCACTACATAGATCATATCATATATACCTCAGACAACATTGGATTACTCTTGAGAGTTTTATGGCTTCCTCCATTGGACACCCTTGGAGGAGATCACTCAGAGTCTGCCACATCCCAGGCAAGAGGAATGTTCCGGTGGACAGCTTGTCCGGACAGGTGAGCAGTCCCCACAGAATGGTTGCTACACCAGTCAGTAGCAGAGATGCAGTTTCTGCTGTTATGACTCTAGGTCTTAAAATAAGTAACAGAAAGAAAGTGAAAGCAACAATTTCAGTAAAATCAACAAGTTATTTATTTTACTAAGTTACAAAGTGTAAATTTAAGAAACACTTACAATATTGTGAATTAAATTGCAGATAATCCTAAATGACCTATCACAAGTCCAAAAGTATAGAATGTTCCGAGTGAATTCCAATAGTCATGAATCCCATGATGTGCCACAATGTAATCCAGAATTTCTTTGAATGAGTACTCAGTACAGTTTAATAATGTGTATAAATCCAAGTAGTAAATGAGCACTTTAGTAATTCCACTGAATATTTAAATAATTGATTCCTCTCAAATTATATCTGAACACAACTAAAAATGATTCCATAAACTGGTCTCTGTTTATTCAGACATGATAGAATGTTCTAGAATTCAATAGATGCAAGTCATTTCTAATTGGAAAATTCCATCCAGCTGTTTCTAGAATATTACTCAGAAATCTATATCAAAATATTATTTACAGCTTACAAAAGTTAGCTATGTAAACATGTTATCCACAGATGAACATTAGCCCAGTGTACAATCTACAGTAATGGACAACAATAAAGCACAGACTATAGATATACATAACACTGGGGAAGACTAATAGTAGATTTGTTTGCATTGAAGTTGAACAACAGGCATCCACTTTATGTCTCTCCAGCGTCAGACCAGAGGGCATGGGCAGTGGATACCTTCAGTCTGAGGTGGTATGAACTGTATGCCTACACCTTTCCACCTTTCAGAATAATCAATCAAGTTCTCTGAAGAGTCAGGACTTTCATGTCATCCGGATAGCTCCCTTGCGGCCCCAGTGATAGTACCTCAGCGATCCCCTTGCCCTCTTTGTAGATGACACTGGGTAATTACTGCTGAGGAAGGATCTACTGTTGTAACACATAGTGTCCTTCTTGCACAGCAATCCTCAAATCCTACACCTTCACTGTGACCTGGCTCATCTGCCAAGATGAGTCTTTGAGCAAGGTTGCCAAATGTATTGCTCAGGCTAAAAGCAACCAACCCCCACGGTATACATATTGGTGCAGTAGGAAATGCATTGATCCTATATACCCCCTTTTACTGCAGTTGTGGATTTTCTTCTTTTACTCTTTGAATTAAAATATTTTTCAGTATCCATCATTAAGGCAACCCTCTCTAGCACTCTAAAGGTATCTATGGAATCCACTATATGGTTAGACCAACATGATTCAGAACTGCTCAGGTACTTTGAGCATCAGCGACCATTCTCTCATTAATGTTAAGGTTGAACATCTCATGTATTCTTTGGATGCTTGCAAAACATCCTTTGATTGGAGTGTCCTTCAGGAATCTTGCCCTTTAAGAAGTCTTCCTCCTCTCTTGAAGGAATGCAATTGATGTTTTGTCACTGGAAAAAAGGGTTCTTTGCATTCACTGGTGACCATGACTTAATCTCTCTTCTTTACCAAATAGGATTTAAGGTTAAAAATCAGCTGCCTGTAGTATCTCATGTTCCTATTGAAATCCCCAGTCTTGGTCATGTGTGTGCTGGGGATGATCAAGATAGACTTGTTTGCCCAGTTCGAGTTTTACAATTTTATCTATCTGAATCAGAAGAAAAAAGTGTTGTAACCATCTTTTCCTACCTATACTTTGACAGCAACCATCTCAAGATGGATTGTTTGGAGTATTAAAAGAGTTTATCATTTTTTCACTGGAAAAGGTGATCTGTTTTTTATGAAAGTCAAAGCCCATTTGATCAGAGTTATTGCAGCGTCTTTTGCCTTTTTCTAATTATTTCTCTTTAGATGATGACATGAAAGCTGCCTTCTGGCATTCCCACTCCACTTTTTCATCATGTTACCTTATATCATTGGCTCCCAAGAGTGATGGTATTTTCACCTTTGGGTCTAATTATATCAGCCTAACAAAGCTGTCAAGTCATTCTCTAGTTGGCAGTGGATTATCCTACTTATAACAATGGTAATTTCATTGTGTCTTAGGCTTCCTACTGGGCTGCCAATTCAGCTTTGCAGTAATAGCGATGATGTATTTACTGCTATTAAAATGTAGTCTTTTATGGGGCATAACTTTTGTAATACTTACCTGCTGTTATTGTGTAATTCCATAGTTCCCTTTCCTGATG
>JAECUM010075577.1:0-10949 GCA_016617855.1 Megalonaias nervosa | reverse complement strand
AAAATCAAGTTCACTGTGTACCTGATTAGGGACATTGATTTTGTAAGCAGCGTAATGCATAGCTAATATTTCTTTGTGAGTATAGACTAAATATTTGGATCATTATTAATGGAGGTAAATATGTTTATCTTAATCTGAGCCTAGGACATTGGAATTCCCTCATGAAAAAAAAAAAAAACCTGGTAGGCCTGATGTTTGCCATGTTCTTTATTATAATTTTAGTAATAAACCTTGTCTTGTTGACAAATTAGAATGTTCTAGAAATGAACTTATGAACCTCATCCTTGCCGTACTTTTGCGTCTTAGCTTTCTATATGACTATGTTTACTTTAGAATATACTCATTCTTGCCATAACATCTTGATGCAGTATCAGAGTTATTGTTGTATTCAGTTTTTCATTTGAGTGGAATTATTTATTCAAATTATTTTTCTCTGGAAATACAAAGTGCTCATCGATAATATTTCTGGACAGAAACATTAATTTGGAATTATAGTGAATTCAGACAAGGAGATTTTTTTATTATATTAATGTGATACACGATTAGACTGTTAGTTTATCATCACACTCCAGGCCATCGGCACATTACCACGTTCGAGACTTCAGGCATGTCAATACATTAAGTGTTGGAACTTATTTGGAATACCACTGGAATTGAGTAGGATCTTTATACCTTTGGACTCGCGATAAAACTGTTTGGACTATTTGGGATTTAATTCTCAATACCGTTTTTTTTTTCAAAGTTTCACTTTGTATCCTGGGAAAATTATTTGTTGAATTTTACAAAACTTGTTGGTTTTAGCTCTTTTCTAACTTAGTTTAAGACCACATAGCCGTAACAATAGGTTCTTTTTATTGTGCAAGGTAAAACCCTCAATTTTGTATTCTTGTCCGTGAATTAGAAGATTTCCGAAGATAAATAACACAAGGGGAATTATAACAAATATATTTTCACTGTGGAAAATATACATGGAGGACATTATGATTATTAAAGCTGACCAGCCATATTGTCACTTGCTTGGTCTAGTGGTAAGCACGACCACCTGCCACGCTGCGTTAGCATGTTATAATCCTACAAAGTGCTTATTTATTTCCTTCTATTTTTGTTGCTTATGTGCTTTCTTACATTGAATTATTAAAGAGAATTATCTCATTACATGCATTGTATGTACGAATATTTACTAAATACAGCCGAACATAAACAGTAAACAGTTGGCATTATCGAGGGATACCGTAAGACATCAGCTGCATCAGTTTATTATATATTGCTAGCCTATACGTTTGAGCATAAAATTAAAAGAAATCTTGTACATCTTGAATGCATAATGGGTATATTTCATCTTGTGGGTGACAAACTCGTTATCCGTTATTCATTCGATACATGCTCTTTTTCTTCATGCGTTTTATAAAGATACAAAAGGGATTAATGGAAGCCATGTATGAAACCTATATTCAATAAAATTTGCCTCACTTATGTTCTTTAGAAAACAAAAATCAAACAATAAGCGGAACTGTGTTTTCCTGCAGATCATACAGAAACAACAACACATGCGAACGGTGTACCTCTTGTATTAAGTCAAGCTACGACTAAGGTTCCGACAGTGCAAACAACAACAGTGAACACGACCTGTGAGGATGCAAAGACTTTGTGCGATTTGAAATGCGCAGGCTCGGGGTACTTTGTAGATCACGATGACTGTACCTCCTGTATATGCAAATCTGACATCGGGACACACTCTGGAAAGTGAGACGATGCAAGATGCAAGAGATAATATTCAAGACGAATATTTTGTAAGAGTATGCTTTCTTTTTACGGAAGAAAAATATTAAATGGTCATCAATAGTCAAATTATTGAATTATTATCTAGTCCGTGTGTCATTTTATTGGTAGTAAATGCTTTCGTTTAGTTTTCATATTAATGTATATCTATACAATGAAACATCTTTTTAGAGAGATTATAACTGGAGTTTGCACACACACACACACACACTCACACACACACACACACACACACACATACACACAGAGTCTATATTGGGTAGTAGTATAGCAGAGTAATAACTGCAGCATATGTACGTATTTTTTTCTCCTGATGTCGGTTGAAACACGCTCACCGTTAATAAGAAACTTTAATGGCTGATTTGATCATTCAGTGCTGACTTTCACTTACTTTTTTTTACAGCGACAGCCAATCTCTTTTGATGCTCAAAACATATCGTTTTAACGTTTAGTTATTTCCACACACACACACACACACACGACGTAGAATGTCTGTAAGAAAACGAACTTTGACGCTTGTATCCATACATGACATATTTATTGCACATACATGAATCAAAGCCTTTTTATAGTAATATTGCATTGTCTAAATATTAATGCAACGAGATGGCTTCATCTGTTTCAGCTACAGGGGAGGAGAAATAGAAGATTCACGGAACATAGGGCAGAATTTCTTTAATGGAAACAAAGCTAGATTGATTTCAATAAAGATGTACACTTTTATCTAATTATTCAATTGGTGAGCACTTTCCAAATCAAACACAAAACACACACACAGAGGGGCGCACACACGTCAGCATGTGATCGATGCGCATGTTTATTTTAAATGAACTTTACGTTATCGGCTAATCTGTGCAGTTACTCGAGTCACTAGTTTTGAATAACATCACATCGGATGTGTTTTTTTTTAAACGTGTTAAGTTCCGCTTTTCAGTTTCGTATTGTGCACAGAGGATTTGAAATTTAAAGATAAAGAATTTCACAGGTTTTGGTGGTCATCCTCGATATTTAAAAAAGACTTTGCATATCTTAAGTATTCTTAAAGTAGCTTTTAATTCCCCCTGTTTTGGTGTATGATTGTTGGGTGTAATATAGGTTATAGAGTATACAGTTTGGCCTTACTTCAGATGTGTCATCTCTCAAAAGACTTCCAGCATCACTTGGTCATTTTGATTTCCTTGATATTTTATATTTCATTTATTGCACTTTCAGAAGATAATATCGTCTATTCTTGAAATTTTAATTTTCCCTGCTTGAATAACTGCTGAAGGTTGGCGTACTTTAGACAGGTTCAAAGAGGCATGCCAATATCATCTCCATTGTGCATGTCGCAACAACTTCATTTTATATCAATCAAGGCTTCCGAAGTACTACATAAATTAGAGCGGAACCTGAATCGCAAAAAATGTTGGACAGAATTCACTGGCTTGTAATATTTTACTCGCTCGCAGCAACATATGAAACAGATTAAAGCTTCTTTGTTCCTTTAGATGTTACATAATATTTTGTGAATTTATTAATGCCACTTAATCGCAGGTCATCAAACAATGATGGATTTAAAACTAAACCCCGTGGATTCTTGGTGGTCAACTAAAAATCTTATACTGTAAAGACACTGTGGTTATCAATGAAGAAACTGAGAAAGGCACTGCAAAGGTTCTTGCGAGTTGGACAAATAGACCAACATATTTTCAGGATGGACTCTTGACACATTGTGTGTTAGCTGAACTGCGTATTTCCAGCTACAACCTTTCCGCGGGTCCGCGGGTTTAATCATTTGAAACACCAAAATATGTCCGCCGCGGTCAGTATTAAATGTGAAAAACGACAAATATCGATGATTTGAAGGGCGTCCGCGCTACATCACGAGAGTGACAACATAGATCAGCCGCAAAAATGCCAGAAATACTTAGGCGAACTCACTTTTTGAAATGTAAACCTCCCAGTGCAAGTTACAACGGCCAAACTCGAAGGTCTGAAGAACTTTACACGTGTATCGCTGTTACGCTGGCGGTGGTTACCGATGTTATGTTGTGATACTTTCTGACAAAACTCTGTTTTTGGAGGGTGTGGGAGGTTAAATGAGAATCATTAATACGCATGTGGAACATTCATAGAATTTGCTCAAATTCATAACTGGTTATGTATTTTAATAAAAACGTCCCATCACGAAGTGATGGTCGTCCTCGATAAAAATCAGCTGGGAAATTAGGAACTCACTAACAAACAATTGTGAAGTCACATTGAAACTTTCTCCAACAAAGCTAACTAGAAATGTCCCCATGTGGTTAACCAAAACACAACTCGCTCAGCTTAATACGGCCAAATACAATAAAACCTCAGTGGTCCTACATTATCCAAATCAGAGGTGACACAAATACAAAACACCTGTGGAATATTTCATGTCCTTGAAGCAATTTCAATGTTGTTACCAACAGCGGTTCTTGCGGTTGCATAAACTGCAGCGTTAGGAGCTATCGAAACTGCATCCGGAATGGCGCTGAAAAAGGCGGCCGGTGGACGTATAGCGTCTGGTGATCCTGGTAGGTCTATAAAAAAGGAAAAAGTCTTCGATTGCAAGGAACAAGTCGTCGAATACCGCCGGGAAGAAGTCTTTGATTACCCGTTATAACACGCAGAAGGCCACCCCGTTAACCCTCCCACAGACTAGTCTTGATCAGTCGAGCATTTCGTAGTGTCTTTATGAACTTTTAGCAATGGTGTACGCACACGTGAAACCGGTATTGTCAACCTGGATTTGACAACAGGACCAGTCACTCTTTGGGTAGCATTTCAACGTCATGATATAATATTTTTGTTCTTGTTGAAACATCGGGAAGCAAATGCTCATATACATTAAAGAGCTGTCTTAATTCACTCTTTTCTTGTGGCAGCGGATGCTAGCGTTTCTGATCCAGACCTTCCAAAATTTCTAATTTGTCAAGATTATTTATACCAAAGTCGTTACAAGCTGTTTTCACACCATCTTTTGAATCATCACTGTGTAGGACAGGTACAGCTTAATTGATTGAATGATTTACTGTGCTATCTCTATCAACGTATTCCTTTAATATATTTATATGGCGATGTCGTTTCTGTTTCGCCTCCCAAAAACGTTAATGATCTAACATAAGTTACTTAATTTCTTATTAATTTATAATGACCATATTACTTAGCCTGAAGAGGATTTTGAGATATAGGCAAGAGGGCCAGAACTTTATTTCCAGGCCGAAAACTCCTTTCCTTTGTATTTCTGTCATACCTTATTTGCATTGTTGACTGAGTAAATTGAGGATTTGTTTTTTGCTGCTTTACAAGCCTTTGATAATTTGTATTTGAAATCAGAGACATAGTCAAGAAGAAGAATTTCTCGTTTGGTCGATGGAGACTATGTCCCAAAAATATTTCAAAGGACTAAAACATAAAGATTCTTGAAATGATTCCTTAACAGCAAACTACAACAAATGAACACCCTCGTCCCAAGTTTTTCCTGTGTCCAAGTAATAGACCTAATCATATTCTTCAAAGTTTAATGAAATCTTTCCAAAGCCCCTTCACTTTAAAGCTGATGTGCAGAATATTTCAACTGTCGGATGCCTAATTCATGCATAATGTTTTGGAAAAATCCAGTCATGAAAATGTTGACCCTTGATCAAATTGTACAGATTTGAGAAGGCCAAAAAGCGTCATAAAATCTTTATCAAAGCTTTTTACGATAGTTTTAGTTTTAATATTCCATAAAGGAATAGCCTCTGGAAATTTTATGGACGTACACATTATAGTCAACACGTATTGGTTGCCTGAAATGGTCTTAGGTTTGGATTGACACAGTCATCCATTATTCTGCTGAGTGGTTCGTCAAATGCAGGAACAGGTTGCAAATGAACCTTAAGTATCTTTTGTTTGGGTTTCTCTACATTTTGACAAGTGTAACAAGCTCTACATTATTTAGAAACATCACTTTTAATTTTCGGCCAATATAAAGGATTCAAGATAGTGTGATGAATCTTAATGACTCCTAAATGACCAACCGATGGAGGACCAGACTTAGGATTTCCTATAGGTTTGACTTGAGGACAACACTTTAATTGTCACTACTGATCAGAATTGAAGGAATGAGTAGTAACAAGAGGATAATTGTGATCTATACCTCTTCATTAAACAATACCATGAGAAAAAGTGACCTCATATAATAAAAATGACCAAAGAAAGTGTCAGCTAAAGGAATAATTTCCCGATCAACATCATTCTCAAGAGCTTTCTTTCCTAAAGTTCTAGTAACTGCACAAACTGAATATCAAACAGAGATTTCAATTTTAGTAGTATCATCATTTTATCCAAACAAGGCTTGTCAGTTACAAGTGGATCAACCACAACATTATGTCCAGTTAGGTCATTGCCTAGTAATAAATGAATACCCTATATTGGCAAAGAAGCCACTGCACCTACTGTCACGTGTCCTGAGATTGATGAAAAATTAACACAATGGAGAGGAACATTTACAGCACTTCACTCTACACCCTGAACAAAAAACACTTTCACTAGAAGAAGACTTCTTAGAAAAACTCAAAGTACTTGGCAATAAAAGATTCTGAGAAGCTCATGTGTCTCTTTTATTATATATATAATATATTTTATTATATATATAATATTAATATTTTAATAGGGATAGGCTTGGAAAAATTTCAAACAAGTGATAAAGAACCTTTCGACATGAATGGTTCAGAATTCTCCATACTAAAATCAGATTGGGGTTTGTTTGACCCAATACTTTTATTGCTTTCAATACTTCTTAGAAACAAGAGCAGTTGGAATAACTCAATCTTGATTCTGTTGCCTATTTTTCAGCCTGTCGCAAATAACGTATACAACAATTGCACGTAGGAAGAGATAAGGATTTCTGATCAGTCTTATCAGAAACTAGATTCCTGAAAGCTGTGCCATACTAAAATTTGAAATGAGACTGAAAGGTTTTTTTAAATAAGACCCGCTGGGAGAAAGATTTATTGACAGATGAAACATCGTTGGTCAAGGAATAGTTATCAGCTGTACTAGCAGGATTTTCTATAATTTCGAACATTTTCTTATCAAGGTAGGTATTAACGTCACTGTGCACCAATTCTTGAACTCTTCAATCATTATGAATTGTTTAAGATCATCATAATCTTTAAATCTTTATTAACCTTCTTGGCAGTGCACACTTATTAAATAGTTGTTCTTTTCCCATGCAAACTCGACATGGGTTTGACCAGTTTATTTTTTGCGATACCTAAACCTCTGTCGATATGCCTCAGACACCTACTCATAACCCTTCAAGATATATTCCTTAAACACATCATGATCGCTTTGTCATACCGAGAATGAAGTGTAGACTTCACTCTCTTTACCAATAAGTATGCGTTGGAATAACAAAGCTCTTATGGTAATTCAAATTTTCATCAATTTTCTCAAAATGAGGAATGTATTGATCTGCTTCCTTTTCTTTAATGGGATATACTAACCTAATATTTATGGTGACATCAAAACCTGAAATTGTGTGTAATGGGGTGGTGCTCTACTTGCCAACTCTAATTATATTAATTTTAAATTGCATTTCCCCTTTGTCTTTCTACATTAGCATTTTGAATTTCTCTCTCTTCTTTCTCTTTTACATTTGCATTTCTCTTTCTCCTTCTTGCATTTGCATCTTTCTTTCTTCTTTCCCTCTTACATTTCCCTTTGTCCTTTCTGCAGTTGTCTTTGCATCTCTTCCTTCTGAAGCTGAAGCTTTCCTAACTCCTTCTGGATTTTTAACTGTAATTCTCTTACTTTCCTGTCCGAACCAAATACATATTTACCTATCAAACCCAAAGTACTTTTACCTAGAAGACCCTTTTCTACCAAATAGTTAACCGAAATTTTCTTTATCTCTTGCTTCGTGAAAGATGATTTTGCTTAATAAAGTTCATAATGTATGGCAAGCTAAAGCAACTCGTTCTTTTACAAGGATACCAACCCTTCGTGGGTAAAATCGAAAACAGATTTCGAAACTTTAGATGACATGGTAAAAGCTTGCTGGATTCACTAAAGACGTATCAAATATGTAAAATTACAATACCAGGGACTAAGAGATTTCAATAGCAATTGTAATTTCTCTGAAATGTTGTAAAGAAATTCGAAGCGCGGGACAAGCCCCATATTTTCTTGTTATTATTTTATAGTATTAAGCTAAGTAATAAAAAGGAGTGAAGGCGAACAAGTTATATCCCTAAATTACACAATTAAAAATTAAAAATAATTTGCAGTCTTGTGGATGAAACCCTAAATAGTCGTTACAGTCCTATCACATGTCCAAAACTGTTGAATATTCCAAATGAGTTCCAATGGTGTTTCGAGAGAAGTTCAATCTATTGTGCTGATGTATCAATAGTCTGGGATTGATCGATTTGCTAACAGTCTTGATGTATCATTTTCATATAATACAAAGTGTCTTTAAGTGAATTTCCAACATATTTACTTAATCCAATGTTTATGAACACCTTCTAATTCCAATAACTAATTGAAATAAATAAATAAAATCTTCTAAACTGAGCACAACTAAATGTCTCCACTAAGAATGGTGTTTAAGATAGGAATAACTAACTTTCAGTTAAATATCTCTTAAAACCTAAGATGCTGTTTCAGAGCCAGAACGAGGGTCGAATAATCATTTTCAGAATATTCTACTTATCAACAATGTCAGGTCTTTTAGCAACTAACCAGTCATAAATTAGGTCACTTGGTTATCCAAGGGGAAATCCCATTAGATGAACTCAAATCATATCAATTTAATCAGGAAGATTTATTCTAGGGTTATCAAGGACGAAAGGCCACAATAACGTGTTTACCAAAGGAAATGACCACATCCTAAAGTACAAATCCACTATCTTGAAGCTATATAATGTGTTTAAAAATGACCCTTACAATCTATAATCCTAAAACTTAACACACATAATATGGACATGTATTTAACACGAAATACATTGTATGTATATCTACCTGGAGAGCATCCGTGATGATGACACGAAAGCACTTAAGGAATAAATTATGAACGCGTTGAATTTAAAACTTTTGTTTGTTTACATGAAATGGCATATGGACATATTCACTTTATCGTTAGACATGAGGAAAGTGAAATCAATCAGTCAGACAGACTGATAGACACTGGCCCGGCCCTAGGGCAAGGCGAACGAGGCAACCGCCTTGGGCCCCGCGCTTCTCCGCAATGCAATTTTTTTGCTTGGGGCCCCGCGCTGATCGCTTGCTGCCTTGGGCCCCGCACATCCTAGGGCCGGGCCTGGATAGACACATGCATGCAAACAAGGAATGGCAAACAACCATTATTATTTTTTTTACAAGCTACCAGGTAAGATTTTCAGAAACCCCGTAAACGTGAGATCTCCTCACCAATACTATCACATCTATTCAAGTATTATGAAAGCGTCGACTGCTGCATAAAATATGCCATATGAGTTTGTAATCGGGTCCGGAGCGTCAACTGAAAATTTAATTACAATTTTCGACACTAGCTTTTACAGCCGGATTTGTGCTGATAATTTCCTCCTTACTGAGGAAGCAAGAGAAACGTGATCACGCTCTGGGAGCACGCGAGACCCTATTCAAGGTTTAATTTCTTACACCGTTCAGATAGTTTGTATCTCAAGTTTTCCTCACCGGTCGCATTGCGGAACCGTAAATACTAATTACCTCCATAACGCGTATAGTTACAGTTCACAGTGCCTAGGGGAATAAACCAACTTGAATCAATACTAGCTCGTTGAACAATTAAGCGTTATTAATGTATGACCCGAACATTACCTCGAACAACATGGTTAGAGCTATATATAATGGAAACTGTATTGGTCAGCCTGTAATTACAAAATTAAACAAAGACTCAGATATAATGGATTTGCAGTAAAATAAAGGTTAGTAGCACATTCTAGTGCAAATCAAGTATAACGTTCTGGTAAAAATCATACATTCTTGTACAAATCAAGCATAACGTTCGGGTAAAAGGTATACATTTTTGGTAAATAAGAAAATACTTGACATGAAATAAATATTCCCTTGAATTACTTGTGGAATAACATGTTCAGCACTACAAAAAGAAAGTCATTTGTATAAAAATTACCAGTGTGATCCAGGTCACTGTTTTGAAAGTTGCCATCATCGAATTTAATTTTTAAAAAATACAGTCCTTCTACAACAACAACAACAACAACAACAACAACAATAATAATAATAATAATAATAATAATAAGAAGAAGAAGAAGAAGAAGAAGAAGAGGAAGAAGAAGAAGAAGAAGAATATGAACGGAAGGAACAGAAGACATTAATAAAGTAATGTGACCTTGTCAGAAAATTTGTTGAGGTTTGAACACTCAGGTTCAGATCGTACCAATGATCAAGTGGTAGAAGTTAAGAATATCAGTGAAGCTTGGTCTACTACACAGAATGGAATTTCTCTTGGCAGCGATTATACAATGGGAGATTATTTAGATCTAAGGACACAGGAAGTGCCCAAATCTCAGGTGCAACATGCTTTCTTTTCTACAACCTTATTAAATTGATTAGACATTACCAAAAGAAACGTTTTTGTACTTTTGTTGATTTTTTGCAGAGTTGGATTATGGCATAAATTATATTCGATAGGTAAAGAGTTTTAATTTTATTTTAAGCATTATAAAGATATCAAATCCTGTTTTGTGCAAATAATGTATTTTCAGGGGGCGAGGGAGGGGAGGCATTCTCCTGTGAAAAAGGTGTAAGGCAAGGGTAACATTTATCCCCATTATTGTTCTCCTCATTTCTAAATGACCTAGAATCATTTTTACCGGAAAACAGGTGCAAAGGTTCCCTTGCATATATACCAACTTGGTAAATATGTTTAATATCATGCCGCTCTTATAGAATCATGACACTATAATGTTTCTGACATGCATTATACCCTTGATATGTTTAGTAGATATTGCGATAACTTGAAACTTACAATCAATACAGAGTTATGATTCTATGCTTTTAAAATAAGTAACAGAAAAGAGTGAGAAACAACAAACTTTGTAAAATTAAACAAATAACTTATTCCCTAGAAACGAATAGAGAAAGAAAAAAAGTTGTTTACCAAAACTGTCATTGATTTTAGACAACGTCAG
>JAECUM010075576.1:0-16603 GCA_016617855.1 Megalonaias nervosa | reverse complement strand
ATGAACATCATTAACATCGACACAAAGGAAAACGCACCAGAGCAACCGCATCATCTTTTATGCCAGATTGTCATTACATGATCGTAGGTCCCATAGGTTGAAGCAAATCTAATCTTCTCATGAACATGCTTCTGAATAACATGCTTCAGTACGATCTTGTCGTCATTTATACGCTCAATCCACATCAAGACAAACACCACACGCTGCACAAGTTCGGAGATTCGATGGCGGAAAACGATGGCTGCAATGGTGGTGTTGGAGACGTCTTCATGATCTCGGATTCAGACGAGATTCAACTTGTGGAAGACCAGGATTTAGACTTGCGCAAGATCATCGTGTTTGACTACATTAAAATCGGTTCGAGAAAACATGAGTAAATCTGCGAGTACTTTTCGTTGTCGAGAAATAAGCAATGCAACAGTATTTATCTCACTCAGTCGTACTATGATGTTCTCAAATACATTCGACGAAATACGGGATGCTTCGTGCTGTTTTTAGGGCTGGATAACCGAGACGTTGACGCGATTGCTAGAGACCACTGCTGTGGCATCACTGCTAAGCAATTTAAAGACTGCTATACCAAAGCGACATCGTCTTCCAAACATGGTTTAGTGACCTTTCATCGCGACTCTGGAACAATTCCGGAACGTTGTCGAAAAGGCTTTGACGAAGTTTACCTACCGGATTAGTATATGACTTTGTGGTCACCATGCCGTTCGAAAGAGTCACTACACGTCGACAGCGTGAGGATGTCCTCAAAAAGTTTATTGAGCAACGGGCGAAGATAAGATAGGTCAGCAGACCTTTCAGAGCGATGAAGATGCAGAATGGTTCAAGCCCATTTTAACCAAACTCGACGAAGCCAAAACAACGTACGAAGCCAAGCAAGATCAGCTGCTGGACACACTCACAACGACTCAGCGCTAGCAACATCGATTGTTAGAGGATTTAGCACCTCCATATACGTTAAAACCTTTCACTCCAAAACAACCTAAAACAACTAGGAAAAAAAGCAGAGACTAAGGTCGTAAAAGAAGAATTCACACTGGAAAAGATGAGGAAAGAAGAAGACAGACTAGAAAAGTTGAGAAGAGAAGAAGCCATTATAGAGAGGTTGAGAAAAGAAGAAGAAGACAGGCCGTAAAAGTTGAGGAAAGAAGACGATAGACTGGAAAAAAATTAAAACAAGAAGAAGAACTTGCAAAATCAAGACTAGCGGAGGTACGTGACCAGGAGGAAGATACCAAGGGCAGATTAGAAAACCTGCAGGAGGAGGAAGAAAAAGTTATTAAAAGTAGCAATTACGAATTATTCAAGCATAATGAAAGCCATGAGCAAGCTGATCAAGGAGATCAATTACTCAGAGCCAGATTCGACCTTATAATGGTTAACTGAATTGAGGGGGAAGAAAGGAAAGCCATTAGAAAATATTTATTTAGGAACTGAATAACTCCGGAGGAAGCTTATTTGGATGTAGTAGCAGCACGTGCCTTACTAGGTAAAATAAACCAAAAGTATGGTTCACGCGTCAAAACTGCCACGGAAAAGGATGAGGAGGAAGGGATCAAGATGAGGGAATTAACGGAGAGGTTAACGTCGGTAAACAAGGATCTTAAGTCTGAGGCTGAAAAAAGAGAGGAAAAGTACAGAGATTACTTAGGAGAACAGCAAAAACAGGCTGAACAGAAAGCGCAGCAGCCAGGATTAAGTGGCAGACTTAAATCATGACTTTCAACGCCCAATGAGGATGAGGATGAAAAGAAAGGAAGTGGCACCCGCTACTTCCATACTCCCACCGAGATCTTCTCTCAGCTCAAGTTACTGATTGCTTCTAAACAAGCTGGAAATGTTGGCATGGATATCGACAACGAGATGGTAGAAATTCTCAATCATCTTCTGGATACAAATCTGGTCATGTCGGATCAGTATCGCATTTTGTACGAGGACTTGACAAAGACAAATGGCTCTCAGTGATACCACACTGCTGTTCGATTCGAAGTCGGTCACGTCCACGGTGAAGTATAATCCTCCACTGGAATTATAACAGCAATCGTCGTACGAAATCGCTCTGATCTCCGCGAAAATCTGGAACAGCTTCTTTAACGTCACCGTCAACAACAATCGATCTTCGTACGTAGTCACGCTTCAACAAAAAACAATCACGATCTCTCATGGTGGCTACAACATCACCGACATCTCCACGGAAATCTCCCGACTGATCACTGCCAAGGAGACGTCTCAGCCAACATTAAAATCGAACCTAATTACTCTACGTTGCGGACTCGTATCACCCTCACTGAAAATTACATCATGCGATTTGACATCTCTAGCTCCATTGGATGTCTCCTGTGTTTTGGTGCTGGGACATCCCTGACTCAGAATGAGTATACGAAGGAGATCTGCCTGTCAATATCACCAAAGTCAACTATGTTCTCATCAACTGCTTGACCGCTCAGGGATCTTTGTCTTCCCTGGGATCAGCCTCCAACGTGACTTATTCGACCTCGATCATCGTCCCTCCAGGCTCGCTCATGCAACTTGGTCCTAATCCTTTCATCTACTATCCCATCACCAACACGTACGCGATCTCAGATATCACCATGTGGCTGACTGACCAGTCTGGAAATGCTGTAGATTACAACAACCAAAGAATCAACTATTACCTATATGTGAGGCGTAAAGCGACCTAAAAGAATGTTTCGTAGATAAAGTACGTCAACGATGAGACATTCACGTGTACAGCGACGTAAAATCGTATGTGGACTTTTATCCACGCTGTTTTTTTTCGTACAAGCAACTCTTCCAGGCATCGCCGCCAAAACGTTGCCCCCATAGCTCCCAAGGCAGCTTAAGCGGAAGCCACCGGAGCATCCTCTGTTGCGTGGACGGCAGTAAGACAAAAAATAGCTAGTAAAGTCATGCCCCAGTAATCAATGACACGGCCAGCAGCAACTCCTCTGTCCACAGTGTCTCAGCGAGAGCTGTCCAAATAACCAATCAAGCTCTTCAGAAACCTTCATCGTCCTCAGCGATAGATCTGAACGAATTTTGCAGGACTTGGACAGAAACGTAAATATGCCCAGCGCACATAGCTCCTCCGTGGGTGCTAACATGTCCGGCTGTGGCTTTAAAATATTATGCTAAATTTGTATAACACTCATATAGCATAGCATCATGTATTCGATATTCACTCCCGATTATCTCCGTCTCAAAGGCGATACTCCCGTAGATGACTCCACCAATGAGTACGAGTACGTGGAGTATCAGGATACCAACATCACCAATCTCAACGTGAGCACCCATCGAAAAATAGAGACGCGTGGCGAAGATGTGTACTTGTTTCCCCAATAGGCCTCTCTGGAAGTCCCCGGAAAATACAAACTAATGCAACCCAGCCCGTGGACTATCCGGCCAACATACAAATCACTCTCCAAAATAACGGATGGTCGTTATTCAGGTCGACTCAGTATCAACTGAACAATCAGACCGTCGAAGAAATCAATGGCTACTTATCTCAACCCAGCAAAATCCTGAACTTGATCATGTTCAGCGATGACTACGTGCAATCGTGTGCCACCAATATGCGGTGGTTCAGAGATACCGATGGAGGAGGTGTGGTCAATAACGAATTTCCTTCTCCTGCAGATATCATTACTGCGGCAACTGTGGCGCATGGTAATAATGCAGTGAAAGGACAAATTTTCAGAGCCAATTCACTTTCGCAGGTAATTCTAACTACAATGTGGGATTTGCTCACGACGTGAGCTCACCGATATTAGCCACGAGATCTGCAAGCTGCTTCCTCCCAGCAGCATCTTTGGCGTGTGTCGAGATATCCGTACCATCTTCAGAGGCATCAAACACACGCTGGTATTGGAAGGAGACTCAAAAGCTCAGTACATGCACAGAATAGGTGGTGCTGCCGATGGTCAATTTACCATGACATGGTTGTCTCTGTGGATGTCCAAAATCACAGCCTCCATCGCGCACATGCTCGAACTTTGAAATGACGTTAGCCAAATTCACTAAGAAGCAGTACTTCGAACAACACCGCATCTACATGCAGCAGTTTTTCGCTGCTCAATCAAACACCTCGTGGAGAGTCGCTACTAATTCAGGCAGCGAGTTTCCTAGACACGTCTTCGAAGTCTTTCAGCTGGCCACACAGTGTAACGATGGTCATACAGGAAACAAGCATATCTTTCACAACGTCGGTCTGTCTCTCATTCACGTCAACATCAATTACAGACAATACCCCGAACGAGAACTCGAGTGCAACTTCAACGAAGCTACTCGAAATTATTCTCGCGCGTGCATGATGCTGATGGAGACTATGCAAAAGAACCAAGACGTCGATACAGACACTCAAGTCTCTCTGGACGATTTCGCTAAATTGTATCCTATCTTCCACTTCGATGTCTCCAAACATACCGAGCTCCTCAAAGACTCTCCAGCCGACATCGAAATCTGATGGACGGTGGCTCCAGGGGCTGAAAACTTCCGCTGCAAGCTGGTAACCTCAGACTGATTCATGACTCTGGACGTCCTCAATGGCAAAATGAATATACTTGTATAGAAAACTGTTTTTCCAACCATGCCTAGGAAAAAGACATCTCTGCGACGAAGACGGCAGGACGGAGGTCTCATTGCCACTGCCATCATTCCCTTCATCAAAACTATGGCTCCGAAGGTATCCGTTAACGTCCTGGCCCCCTTAGGACTGGCTGCAGCCACGGGAACCATCACCGGAGCTACTCAAAGGGCAACCATAGGAAACGGTGTGCGTCGAAGACATGCTATCGTCACCTTGTCCACTGGATATCGAAATGTCAAAAGTTAGCCACGAAAATAACAATATCATTTCATATAACATCATCATGTCGTACGTTCCAGTCATAAAAGACCTGTCTCCGTTTAAAAACCACAACACTCCTGGGATCCTGCTTACCCAGCTTCAAGCCACGTCCATCGCTAAACATAGGAGAGCTCGGAAAGGTATCGTTCTGAACTTATCCACGTCTCAGCTGTCCAAACAGGGATGATTTATTTTACCTCTGCTCGCTGGTCTCGCCGGAACCTTACTGCCAGGACTGCTCGGTATTTGAAAAGGACTTCAGCTGCCAGGCACTACTCTCGCAAAGGGGCATGCTAGCGTAGGCATGAGAGAAAAAAGGTTTTAAGCAACTTTGATCTCGAACATCTCTTAGCTATTCCACTTTTCAAGGCGTCTTTTCCAAAGATCAGCTTCCCGAGCACATCATGCCAGAGGAGAGCTGCATCCCTAATCTCCAAAATTATTATGATGGACAGGGTACACACTGGGTCGCTGTCGTTAATGATCCTCATTTCGACGATGTGGAGTATTTCGATTCGTTTGGTTTAACTCCTCCTGATGAAAGTCAAGCGATGTATCCACACCACACATAAATGAGTGGTCTATAACTTATCACAACTTCCAAACGTTGATAATAGCGCCTGTGGACGGTACTGCGTCGATTACATACAGGGCAGACGTCAAGGAAAATTTCCCGTCAAAACACTCTTAGATATGAACAATGCATGGTATAATGCATATAGTACCTTGGACTCGTGGTGTCTCAAGTGTAAAGTCAAGACGGAGACTGTAGACCCCATTAAGGTGGTTGCCTAAAAAGCAACGTCTCATGATCAAATCTAGGTGTACTGTGTGTGGTTCCAAAAAACTCACATTTCATCAAGCAATAGGACACCACTAAAATGTAAAGGAATCTGTATAAAACATGCATCATTGTAGACATTGTGAGCTCGACACGAGCTACAAAGACCTTCGCGTAGAAAGAAACCTGTGCGTGGGAGAGTGTAAAGGGTGCGTACATCGACAAATTTTAGGGGGATTCATGGATGTCAACGCCGTCATCGGAAAACTTCCCAGACCTCGAGGGGAATGGGCGTTTCCAGGACATAAATACACAGGGCCGTGGAATCCCTTAGAACAACAACTGGATGAAGACGATCAGCCTCTGCCAGGTCAAGAACCGTACAAAGGTGTCGATGCCATCGCCATGCACCACGGTATCTGTTATCGAAATCATCTCGACGATAAAGCGGGATGCGATCGAGTCATGCTGAGGTTACTTAAAAGAACTCAAGCCTAAAAATTTCAGAGAACGTGTAGACAGAGCTCTCGTCAGAGGCATCATTGGCACTAAACATAAGTTAAGCATTGGACGCGGAGAAGAGCTTCCTAAACCCACACACAAGCATTTTCCACGACGCAGAGTTATTGCTGTAGATGTAGACGAGATATGGTAAGCAGATCTCGTGGATATGAGAGATTATAGCGCGTAAAGCGATCGCTTCCATTATGTCATGACGGCCATCGATGTCTTCAGCAAATATGCCTGCGTCATTCCTCTCAAAAAGAGGAACTTCTATCGTAGAGGCGCTGGATAAAATCACAGGTACACGAAAGCCTAATAAACTCAGGGCAGATCACGGAAGCGAATTTTATAACAAAACCGTCTTAGACTGGCTTAAAAAAAAAATAACATCACCTTATACAGCACACATAATCATATCAAAGCCTCAGTCGTCGAACGATTTAACCGAACTCTCAAAAACGCATGTGGAAGAGATTTACAAGCAATAATACTAACCGACACTTACATTTCCTTCCAGACCTCGTTGACCACTACAATCATACCTGGCATCGAAGCATTCAAATGACTCCAGCAGAAGCCTCCTCCAAAACTAAAAACAACAGGTCTCAGAGGCCTTATTTTTAGATCCAAATTCAAAGTAGGGGATCGCGTCAGAATCAGCAGTCAAAAATCCACCTTAGAAAAATGATACACTCCCAACTGGACTGAAAAAGTCTTCGTTATCGATACATTCCAGTCATCTACACTCTCAGACTCTTCACGAGAAACCATCCAATGAACCTTTTACCAGCAGAAATTTAAAAAAAAACAAGTCAGGATGTTTTCCGAGTTTGAAAAGTCATCTCTACCAAAGGGAAAAAATTGCTCGTCAAATGGTTTGGCTATCCTGAACACCTCAATTCATGCGTTCCTACCGCCTCCCTGACTACAATAACGCCTCCAAAATAATCTTATCCTACTCCTCCATCAAGCTCTTCCCAGAAATACTCTCAGACCTCGCCGCATGCTCGTGAAGGCCCATCTTCTCACAGATACGCTTGAATACGCACTCAAATTTAATAAATTTCGCACGATCCACCAACTGTAATCGAGTCACCTTATTCAACCAGTAATCAAACTCATTTCGCTGGGGCTCTGTGAAATCAAAACGCTTCAATTTATTCCGGATGTAATACTGCTGATTATAGCTCTGTACTGGACGCTGATAACGGCGACTACGCTTCACCAGCTCCTCATCCTCCTCCTCTTCAATCTCTTCACAGTAAGTCATCTCAGGCACATAACTCAGATTCTTATTTGAGTGCGCTATCAACTCTTTTGCACTCCTCAACCATGCCTGAGACTCTTTCTCACTTAATTTCCACTCTGGATCAGAGTTATTCTCATTCAGACCAAACTTCTCTATACTCCAGGCATAACACGGAACGGACATCTTCACTATATTACAAAGCACATCTCTAATAAAAGAAACTCGTCCCACCACAAAAATTTTTTCGGACCACAAACGGGGGAACCCCCCATTAGTATAGACTCATGGAAATATCGCTCGTTCACTCTCTTATCAGAGCGTTATAGCAAAGTAAGCCAAGAACCCCCATTTTTTCATAAAGAGGTTTTTCTGCGATAAATCAAGACAAAAACACTCCTAAGGAACAAGTGAGCCAGAAGCCCCATTTCCTGTACTACTTTCGTTCGGTCCTTAATTTAAATTCTCATGACCCCAAAGGTGTTCTCCATAATTCATTCCTTTCTCATGACCTTGCAAATAATTATTCTTTACTTGATCCAATAAAATGTGTGTCGTGGGAATGACGGTCGTCATTTATTTTGGTTTAGTTCTACAGAGGTAAGCAAACCAACATGTGTTCTCAATGTAAGAAGCTGACATTTGCGATCACTTTCATGCATCTACATTACATTAAATAGCCGCAATTATGTTTTGTGCACTAGCACTAAAATATTAACTCTTGAATACCACTAACCTAATTT
The DNA here is from genome assembly GCA_016617855.1 of Megalonaias nervosa. NCBI lineage: Eukaryota > Metazoa > Mollusca > Bivalvia > Unionida > Unionidae > Megalonaias > Megalonaias nervosa. The sequence goes on along the minus strand of JAECUM010075576.1, from coordinate 8,474 downwards.
GAAGTCAATATGGGAGATAATTCGTACGAGACTATGCAACTGACCGCAGGCTTTGTGTCTGCATACACGAAGACGACCTCAGATCATTCATGGTTGATAGTAATTGCAGACATGTTTTATACTCTTTATTCCAGTAGTAGTATCAAATGATTTTCATGATACTTGTATTAGTAGTAGAAGAAGTGGTCGCCGATCTTGTAAGTATTGTTGTTGTTGTTGCCAGTTTTCTCGAAACATAGAACCTCTCAATCCAACCCCTCAATTCAAAACATGGGTTTATGCACCCTAATTAAACCCTGTTATACTCTTCGGTTGTCAAGGTGTGAGGGGGTGTTTGTTTTTAACGGCACGTTCAGTGCATTATTGGTTATACCATGCCGAGGAAATGAGAGCAAGGACACGCGGAGACAACCGACCCAGGCTGACCTGGGTGGGTATTGAACTTTTAAATGCCAAGTCAGACACTCTACCAATAGAGTTGCAGTGGCTACCGTAGGTGAAACTGAGGTGAGTGGAGGAGAATGGTGGATACCAAAGAGGGATACAGATGTATTTGGGTGGGGGTATGGTGCATTGAATTCTCATCAGATGGTGACAGCAGATAGAGGTGATTAAATATGCTTTAGAAATATAAAAGGACACAAATCAACGGTCTTTTGTCCAAAGCATGCTTGTAAGGTTTGGGTTAATTTCAAGTAAAACTGAAACACATAAGCTGGCTGACATAGGCTGTCAATGTAGAGGTCATTGTCTGACAAAAGAAAATGTACATGCCTTATTGTTGTGGCAAGAATCATCTTATATATTCACTACAATTAAGTGAAATTTTTAGTTCATTGATAGTTAGAATGAAGACTTCCTTAGCCTGTATACACAAAGGGTTTTAATGTAAATCTTTATATTGCATTGTACCTCATTAGATTCCCAAGGTATATAAATGGTTTCACGGAAGCAATAAATTTTATTCTTTTATTGATGGTTACATCCTTCAGACCCAAAAATTAAATATCTCCTGGATAGTGTGACTCACACATGTAGATACAAACATAGTACTGAGAGATTAAATTATCTCCTGGGTAGTGTGACTCACACATGTAGATACAAAAACCGTACTGAGAGATTAAACTGCATTTAAATAAAGTCATCTAAATTTATATTTATATATAATCTAAATATAACCAAAGCACGAGAATAATATATTGCTACCTAATGTTCAAAGTGGTGTACCTTGTAAGATACCGTCGCAAAAGGTGTAACAGCATATCATTAGCAAAAATTCCAAACTTTGATTTATTCAGATGCTACCAGGGCCGACAAGAGGTGGGGTGGGCAACCGGGGATATATCCCCGGGATCCGGCCCGTAAGGGGGCCCGGACCGAACAACTTTTAATTTTAGAAAAGAAAACTTTTCTTTGAACAAGAACTAGGAGAGGGTGTTACTTATCCCAGGGAACGTGATCGCTCTCTACGGCCCTGGAAACTACTAATGTATCTGCAGACCAGACTAAAATTATAGACATATTTCGCTTCTAAATTCTCTGTCCTTATTTATTAAATTTCTCATACAAAAAAAATAATGTGTATTTCTTAGTATCACCCCAAGTTAATTTGCCACTAAAATAACGTATTTTGTGACTGCGATGTGATTATGACCTTTGTGCATTTTTATACCAGTAAATGCTGGAGGCTGTATATATTTTTATTCATGTTCAGTGACTTTCACGAACTTTCTCGACATTTTTGCACCCACTCAAAATGATATCAATATTTTTGTACAACGTTCGCGTGGCAACTTTTTATGATTCATATATTGCACGCTCTTTGTGAAGTGAAAGAATGTGTTTAATTATAGAAGTTTTACACCAGCTAATGGCCTTTGTATAGTTCAGATGAATAATACCGTACGCGTACTTGAATTCAAAGATAATTGATCGCTACTGGTCGTAATAGTTGAGTCATATCTGGCTGAATTTACTTTAAAACCTGATAACTGGGGCTGCCTAGGGGAATTAAAACTTTCAAGTGAAAACAAACTGCATATTACGTGACTGAAAATAAAACATTACCATCAAGTAGGAATACTTTAATTTATTGCAAATATTTTGAAACATAATAATCTGATATCTTGCAAACCCTTATTACTTTGTTTGCTTACATTCAGGGTTGAAAAAATATCTTCATTTCCAACAAATCCATTATAACAGTTGTTATATATTTTCTTGTTTAGATATTAGTATACATCTTGCATAAAGCAAAACACACATTATGGTGCGTCTGTTGCTGCTCTTTAAGGCTGCTTATTGTAATTTTTTATCTAAAATATTGTCTCAGTCATCTTTCTAACTCTGCCAAGATCAAAGATATTGGTAACTTTTACTTTCATTCGAAGTTATAGAAGTCGGTGTGTATCCTTTATTACATGCATTGGGTCATATGAATATCGATTTCATAGTGTTTTTGCAAGACTCATGCTTTTGAGGATGGCGCGTATTCATTTTCGATTCTTTAAAATTTAAAAGGTAGTTATTTTTGCAATCATAAATTTATATTACATTCCTGTTATGTATCTGTAGGAATCATATTAAAAGGTAATAATAATAATTCGTCTTATCAAATGAATTGATGTTTATGAGAAGTAATTAAATAAATTGAATAAATGTTTAAAAATATACTTGACACTAAAAATATCCATAGTTGGAACACAAGCGATATTTAAACGATTGTAAATGCGAATGTAGGCATTTTATCCACTCTTGATGCAGATATGTCAATGGGTTTTCAATAATAGTGATGTTTAATTCATGCAAGTCATAACTAGTGATTTTGGTATTCAAGTAAGGAAAAAAATTCCATTTATATTTAATCGTTTGTGCCCGCGTTAATTTACAAACTAAACTATATACCGTCTCTTCATGAGAAATAAGACCAGGTAATTTGTAACTAGCTACACGGTCGGTTACTATTTTTAGACCGATCGTTTATTTATTCTACCAGTTATGGAAGTTCTTCTCAACGGAATGTGTATTTTGAATGGAAAATCATCATTTCTATCTATAGTATTGAGTTCATTGGATTTCTGGAACAACGTCAGATGAATGAAGTACACGATTTACAGGTCTGTATGTGTTGTGAGTATAAACGCAAAAGTACATTATACGATCCCATTCGCCATATTGAAGATGTACCTGACTGAACACAATGTTCAAATAATAATAATTTACGACACCGGCTTAGAAATACACTTATATTGATACGTGTACAATTTATGTTCGGTGACCGTCCGCAGGGCTTTTTGCTGACTTAAGCATAGAAATCTTAGAGAAGAAACAACGTTGGATAATAGATCATTGCAATTAGTGATAAGTCTTTATTATATAAACACTATTTAGACTGAATACGTGTAGCAAACATTACAGCCTCACACATATATAGAGATACAGCTTACTCTGTGTTGGGTATCATATATTAAGCCTCGCCCAGGATATTTTAGGGTATTTAATGGAAATTATTATTATTATTATTATTATTATTATTATTATTATTATTATTATATAACACTGAACCAATATGTAGATTATTGCAACCAGTCTAATTTTGATTATGCGTTATTGGCATGGGTTTGATCTGTTATTTGTTTATCTTTGTACCGACAACATTCTGTAAACAGAGACTGTGTCTGTGAAGGCTAACGCACTTCGGTCTTGTTGTTTTTGATTGAACGCCATTTTTCTGTGCATGATAGACTATACATGGCAGCCAGTTTAGCTGGAGGAGAAAGAACGCAGGAAGACCCAGGTAAGAACCACCGACCCAAGGGAAGCTGCTGACAAGCTTTCTCACATACCCGTATTAGCCGAGCCCGAGACTCGAACCCACGCGGACAGAGGTAAGATGGCAGAGATCGGCAAAGGCAAGCGCTTGAACTACTCTGCCACTCAGGCCCCCGCACATGGGTCTAGCCGTGATTTATGCAGCAGTTAGATAAAAGATTTAGGTTTAGAGGGATAGATAACACTTTTAACATTTGGATCATCGCTGTCTCCATAAAAGTTTCTTGGAACGCTTCAAAGCCGGCTGTAGTAAAAGGCATATTGTTACAATAATTGTATCTTTGAATGAAAATCAATAAAGAAAGAGTATCTGATTTTGACATGACTTTTATGTATAATACAACTGAAAAAAAAAATGTAACTGAAGAGAACTGTAGAAAGGGACCATTTTTACGCAATTGTACTATATTTCCATCTAATTCTTTATTCTTTAATCTATTTTCTAACATGTGCCTGTGTTTTCTGTTTTTAAATATTTTAAATGACATTATTTCCCCCCTCTCTAAGTTTTACTATTGTTTCCATTTGATTGATGAGTTTACTAGTTTGCGAAAAAGAACCAGCAGAATGGGAATTGTTTTTAATTTGGGTCAGGAAATCATTGCAGGAGAAGATGGAATTGATCCCCATTCATATTTCAAGTAGCTGAACCTTGCTTTGTAAACTTAGTAAAAGATTTCGTCAGAAATGTCTCTTGGTAGCTCTAAAAGCATCTTTTATGAAGATAATCATTATCAAAGATTCCCTTCAGCTGAAACATATATTATTCAATCTATAGTCATGAGTATCGTTTACGCAGATTTTATTTTCCTAGGTCACTTTTCAAAAAAATTGACCCTCTGACATAGCACTATTTTATTCTAACCCGCTCTTAAAATTAGTATTTATAATCACCGTCGGAGGTTGACTGAGGTTCTTCTCCCCCTATGTTCTACGTGTAATTAGTCGATTTAAGGATCTCAGGTGTGTCGACTGAATAAAATTGTTAACATGGGACTAATTTTGAATTAGTCATTTTAATTGGCTGAAGTAAAATATAATTTGGCACTGATTGGTTCTCTATTACAACATAAACAACTACATTTTGAAATCACATGTGAAGTAAACTGTTTGTTGATTCAAATGCAATGAAAGCTGCATTCATATATGGATATTTTATAACAGGGAAGGAGACGTACACACATGTGCCGTGTAGCTGATACATTTATGAATTTCAGAGATAGGGAATTGGCCGTGGATGATTAGGATCGCTCAAATCACCAAAGGGGATATAAATATTTAATCCCATTTTCCTACTGAAAATAAAATAATGCTTAGGATGTAACATTTCCAGTATTCTCCCTCTGTCAACATATAATAGTTCAGGCATGCAACGCCCCTGCCGATAGCTAGTGTAACATATTCTCGAGGTCGTATCGAAGCTATAAGGGACTAAATATTTTAAGAAAACAACTTGCATAAATCCACAAGTTGTCATAAAACTGAAAGCATTTTACACGCAGCATGAGACGATATGTGAAAGGGAGGATGACTGGAATTATGAAAAGCAACAATAGATCATCATGGATTTTTGGTGCAGTATTTCAAGTGATTGGAATTAAATCAGTCAGATTGCACAAGATTTCATCAATATTATTTCAATGTCGCTGATACCTGCATGATATATTACATTATTCAACATATTTTGGCTGCAAGTTGTTTACATATCCGTAAAAAATATGTTTATCTTTTGTCTTAATTGTTGCTAAAGATCATCCTGGTGACTGGGGTGGTAGGCCTTGGTGAATATATGTTTCCCTTCAGTTGTGAACATAAGAGAATCACAACAATCAGTTCGCACCTGAGATACTAGGTTGAACGACTCTAGAGGCGGACTCATCCGTGACATTCTCAATACCCTGTGACCACGGCGGTCATATCCACAATGGGTAAATCCAAGACAAACAATTCAGAATAATGTTTCTTTCTTTCTTTTTCGCAGCAGTTTATTCTGATAGATAGATAGATAGACTAAAAAGATAAGGATGATTACATATATCATCTAGTACACGTTATAAATTAAAGTTGTAAGTGTGAAACAAACATACACACATACCAATATACATACATACATACATACATACATACATACATACATACATAAGGTGCCCCTAGTGGCTTAGTGGTCTAAAGCTCTCACCGTTACTGATCACTGCCATCTCACCTTTGTCTGCGTGGGTTAGTCTCGGATTCGGCCAATGTGGGTATGTGAGAAAGCTTGCCAGTAGCTTCTCATGGGTAGATGGTTTTTTCCGGGGTTTTCCCGGGTTCTTCCTCCACCATTTATATTGGCCGCCATGTATAGCCTCTCTTGTGCTGAAAAATGGCGTTAAACCCTACATACATACATACATACATACATACATACATACATACATACATAGGTAATGTATAATTACTATAACAAATTATGACATGATTATGAATCTTTATATTGACAGGTGCGGAACATTTGACTATTAAAGTATTCTCAAACTTACGGACAAGTACCGTAATATTATACAGGACAATGGCGTGACTGGGTCAACCAGCACGTGCAACATAAAAACGCAATCCGAATAGGAATGGATAATATGACTATATGCGTTTATCAGGTACTTAAATATATAACTAAATGAAAATTGTACGAAAGTTGCAGGAATACGAGAGTTAATTTTATTTCATTTTTTAACTGTTAAGTATTCTAGGAGACAGAGTGTCTATTTGTTTTAAAACAACATGGATGATGGAGAATATCAAGAAATTTCTCGAAGTATTTTAAGTGCTGGCTTTCGATCACTATAGCAGGATCGTACTATTATTTTAACAATTATCATTGATCTATTATATTCATCAATAAGCTCATGATTTAAAAACGTATAGATTTTAATAATCACATATTGATATCATATATGAATATGTTTTATCTCCATTTCTTATGTATATTTACCCCATAATAAAGCTGTTTATTCTGTTGTATGTAGAAGATGTTGTACTATCGGGGAAGAGAGAGAGGCGGATGGAAATGAAGGTGTCATATAGCTTGGAAATATTGGCACCAAATGACCGTGTATGAGTGTGTGCGCGCGTGTGTGTGTGTGTGTGTGTGTGTGTGTGTGTGTGTGAGAGAGAGAGAGAGAGAGAGAGAGAGAGAGAGAGAGAGAGAGAGAGAGACTGGTTACGCCTAAGCTGCTTTGCTCCCATTATTTTCTTTCTAAATGCAGTCCCCTTGTAAACTGTAAGAGCAAACTGAACTGACAAATGGACACTTGCATGAAGAAACTAACTTCTATACTGTACAAAAACAAAGTTATATTACACAATCTGCAGGAGACTTACAACAATTCAAGTCCACATTTTCATCAGACAATAGTTGATGGGTAGGGTGTTAATAAATGATAACACGAAATCCACATCGTAAGTAAATGTCCTTTCTACAAAAATGTACCTGACTCAATAGCTGTGTTGTAAGTTCTCCTCGTTGAGAAACTCTCTGCATGTAAGTTCTAGATTCTGAAACATAGATCTGTGTTATCGGTGTCATTACACAATCCTTCTGAAATATTCTGCTTCCCTCTCTTTATGAAAGAGTCTTTGGACCAGAAATAGTTTTCTGATATCAGCATCGAGAGTCTCCGGCTTAGGAGGGCCAACCGCTATGAAATAATAAATTACTGACGGCACCTTCCTTTCCAGGCACAAAATGATAATTTCTGACAAGTTTGTAGTTCCCGTATTTCCGTTTTCATGGATCTCATCCACCAGGGAATCGATACTTCATCCTCCAGGTCCAGGCAGTTCAGCATCAGCTAGAAGTTTCCTAAAGTAATGTGGAGCAGTCTTTGTTGACATATTATCCATCCCTGAAGATGAAGCTAATGCAAATGAAAGATGACACTTATCAGTATACGGTATGTAATATATACATATCTATAGTGTTTTAAGCTTTGGACGAGCTTTGTCTGCAGCACCTCTAACTCATCATATTGCAAACAAGAATGAAAGTCTTCATAAGAAGTGTTGAAATCCCTGGCAGTAAACTTTGTTCTATCCCCGCGTGACCAAATTAAGTGGCTGAGGTGGTATATGGGTTGGTACGTGCAGGAATGGCGATTGGTACCGTTGACCCTGGGACCCGAGTTCCAATCTCCGTAGAGTAAGATTAAAAATTATCTAATGTGCATGATAATATTATGTATTCGTATTTACAAATATTCTATTTGTATTATCAAGCATTCTGATGTAATAATGTATACATTGTCTCACTTTTTGTGAATATTGATGGAGTGACTGGTGTGTCCAAAATAGTCATGCAGTCACTTGTTCGTAGTAACATCTAAATTCTCTGATATTGGTCTTCGGATCTGAAAATAATTTGTACCATATCCATCTCCATATCTGATAGGTCCTAATAAAAACTTAGTACCTGACCATCATCACTGCTATTGTCATTATCATCATCAAAAAAACCATCTCCAATCACTTTGTCATCAGTGCCATAATATGGCAGACGCGGCCCGGTGCTACCAGTAATGTTTGTTATTTCTTTTAGACATACAATAGATTATTTCATGTAGAACATTTCAAATATGGATGTTCACAAAGACCGATCAGCAGCACCATTA
>JAECUM010075575.1:0-10000 GCA_016617855.1 Megalonaias nervosa | reverse complement strand
ACCTGCCCAGTTGTTTCGATGGAAAGGCATAGTCAATTACCTGCCCAGTCGTTTCGATGGAAAGTCATGGTCAGTTACATCCCAAATTGGTTTGTTCGAAAGGCACAATCAAGTACATGCCCAATTGTTTCAGTGAAAATGTATGTTCAACTACATGCCCAGCTGTTTCGATGGAAGGGCATGGCATAGTCAACTACATGTCCAGTTGTTTCGATGGAAAGGCATTGTCAGCTACATGCCCAGTTGTTTCAATGGATGCCCGGTTGTTTCTTCAGTGTCTAAGTTTTCGTTGAAATTTTATTTTGATCCGCAACGATCAAAAGTCCGTACTTAAAAAAGGAAACTAGAGTAAGCATATCTGGTATTATTGTCATTTTACCTGGTTCGGTGGAGTTTGAAGTTGCTACTAGTATCTCTTTAAAGTTTTAATTTATTTAACATTTATGGATTTCTAATTTAGTTTAAATTTATGGAATTTATTTGGCTATATATTGTAATTTTCTTTTGGATTTGGTCAATCGTGTATTGTACTCAAGTGTTATGTTTAACTGTGACCATGCCAACTGATGATCAAAATGCATTGAAAAGCAGCTCGTTTAGCAGATGATAACGCTAACTTGAATATTTTTAAGAGTTTCACTTGGTTTGCATTATATTTACCTGCCAATAAATTTGAGGTGTGTAAAGTAAAAGTTTGTGTATACCTAGTCTGTACTTTCCATTCATAATGCTATTTCGATCAAAGAAAAACAAGTTTTTTCAATTTATTCTGCAATTACCAAAAGTATGTTTACTTTTGCAACGTTTACTTACAAAAAAAAAAAAAAAAAAAATTCTTAAGAAATACCTTCCAAGTTGCAGCTTTATTCACAACTGCAGAAGAATAAAATGGTGCTATTTTCTCCGTAGATAATCTTTTTCCTTCTAAGTGGTGAGCCCGATTTCAACTATTGTCAAATATTTTCAATTTATCAAAGTTTTCCTTTAAGTCACATCTTTTAATCGAGTGCTTGCATAAGACATGACATGCAAAACACTCTTCAAAAATTTATATTTATATCAGTATTTGAGATCAGAGTATGTGCCAGGCGTGAGAAAGGTAGAGATTAAGTTTTCGACATGTTAAGTTTTTGGTTGCCATGTCAACGTTTGGAAACGTGAATTTTTTCTTATTTTGGTCAGACAAACATAAGAGCTGATATTTTTAAACTTTACTTTGATTATATTTGTAATACAATGAAAATGCAGCGTACGATACTCCACCATTGCTAATTTTGTTTCGTCATTGCACGTTGATTGATTCCTCTAATAGACTGATCTCTCCAAAAAGATCATAGACAACAATATATTACATCTCGTGACCAGTCAGCTTATTTATGCAGAGTTTTCGCATTTCCACATCTAGGTCTTAGTTTAGTCTAAGGCTTTATGGCCATTTTTACTTTCTGTATTTTGGGTGTAAATGAAAACAATATGAAGTAATAACGTTTTAGCTTCATTGTATTCGATAAGTGCGTTTAAAGGAAATAATAATGGCTACAATATACAAGTCTTTTTTGCATTTGTGTGCTTTATCAATTATATTTCCCGATCACACGTTTAATTCCATCAGCTGTCCGTTTAATACAGCTCGTGTTTTTTCTAACAGCTATTAAAAAATATAAATTTCAACCCAAGGAAGGAAAATACATGAACGTGTATGCTATCATTCTCTCCATTGTGGGAGATGTACAGCAAACTTCGTTGCCATGTGCCTGCCCTACTTTCAGCGGTGCTCCGAAAGCCAGGAGCGGTATACAAACAATGGTTATTAGGGCTTGGTCGACCCAATAGTAAGTACGGCTGTGAGTATGCACTGTTCATGGAATGCAATAGTGATATAATTCTGTTATACTATACTCTTGTTACATATACTCCAGTACCTTTTGGATCTAATGGACTAGTCCCCTTATGAATATTACACTGTAATGCCAAACCGGCAGTTGACTGTGGTCCAGGTTTATGTTCTTTTCACTTGCTTACTTATGATTAAATTGCTGGTGCAAATTAATACTAATAATCAAATACACACATATCAGCTCTCTGTTTTTCCCTGGTGGCAGTTTGTTATATATCTGGCACGTGCATAGCCCTATATAGTAGATTAAGAAAATGAATTAGGAATCGCAAGCGTAAAATTGAAGAGTACAGCTAATGCGTCTTTTTCATGTCGCTTAGTCCGATTGGTTAGTGTAAATAAGTGGAACAGCAACTGTTAATGTCACCAAATTTTGACTTTTGAATATATGTGTTTGTGTCCGTTTTATGTTTTGTTGGAGATCGATTTGAATCAGTTTAGTTTTAGTCTCGGCTTGCGTACAAGATATCATCATGGTTTAAGTTGTTCAAAAGCGTAACAAGCTACAATAATAGAATTTGGCAAGATGTTTCTCTCATTGTCGCAAGACACGTGCGACAACCAGATATGCTACTTTCCTGTCCGCGCCTGCCTGTGTCGTAATTGTTGTGTTTGAATTAAAGTAGCTTATCATCAACGTATTGGCACGTATGACTAATCTAAGATGTGTGCTTTTGCGCACTGGACGAATATTGCAAATTAACGCAGATGTGACATGCCGTTTTGTCAAATTATAACCAGTTTTCTGTATTGGGACAGCCCCTATTTCCAAAATGCACATGCCACATCAATCATATTCTATGTTTGCTTAATTTTCCTTCTCATTATATTGTAAATTTTGGTACCAAGCCTACAGAAGCGTCCTTAAAGAGAACAGATTGGAGGCAAAATTTGCGTATTATTTTTTTATGGCTTTTGTGATTTTAATTAGGTATGGAGAACGTCAATTGTTTGTAGTCTTGCAGATTGTCACCCGCTTCGTGCAGCTCTGCTCTGGTGAGTACCCAGCTCAATGCGGATCTCATTATTGGCGTCACTGCAACTACTCCAAGCAGAAGCCATTGGTACCTGTTTCGAATTAACTGGTCCCCACTGGTCAAATTGTCCTACACAAGGATTTCCAATAGCCTAGATAGGTGAGTTACTGGTTTGACATGCCGGCTTCTCCCATCTTCACTATTGAGGTAAACTGAAAACAGGGCTTTCACACGTACCCAACGGCTACTTGAGGGGCATTACTTTTCTGCGGTGGAATCAGTGAAACGCCCCAGCGCACTATCATGCCAGAACATGTTAGAACATTATGAAATTAAAAAGTGCAACAATAAATGAAAGTACAGTATATGATCTACACAGACCTTGTATACTGGAACATTCCTGTTAGAAACCTAGCTCCCGCAGCAGATGCAATGCAAATTACTGAACAAGGGTTCTTTATACGGCAGTCAGATGCGACGGGCAAACATAATCTCCATCGTCATATCGTGTTCATGACTAGATTGAGGTGTTTCTTACGTCGCTTGAGGTTACCGCGAAATGCATCAGACAATAGCCCCTCCTACACCGCGGACGTGAATACGGCTAGCGATAACATTTGCACGTTTTCCGTGGCCACTCATTGTTGGATCTGTTATCACGCTTCTAACTTCACTGATAACAAAGTTCGTGACCATTGTTACATTACTGGCATGTACAGAGGAGCTGCACAAAGCACATGAAATGAACAGTTGCACTTTTATCCAACAAAGCACTAATCTCCATGGTGCTCCATAAACTGTGTGAGTATGATGACCTCATGACTATGTCGTGAGTCTCAGCAATAGTAAAGGTTCTAGTAAGCGTAGTCCACATCGGTATGCACAAATACATGATGTTTAGGCTAGGTCGGCTTAGTTTCATTGCAGTTTCTGAATTCTGGTCTGAACAACTAGCATTCGGCTGATGGTAGTGATCGCGTTACAATCTGAAATTGATATGACACTGCCAACTCTGACACCTTAAGCTGATAGCTAAAAATGAATGTATCCTAATGATTACATTAGCGACGGGAAAATTTTATTGAAACTCAGTTGCCACCGATCGAGGCATTGCATTCATTCTTTACTCGCGAGTGTATTTCGGCCTGCGGTAATCAACATCCAAACAAAGTCTAATCCACGTTTGTTTGTTATAACTTCGGTGATTATCATGATCTGTAGTTTAAAACTGATCTACTTCTGCGAACGGATGTGTTCGAAAACTTTCCTGATACAGTCAAACATGTGCACTACTTTACGTCACAGAGAATGACCTGGGATGCATCTCTATGAAAAACCATGGTTTAGTTGGAATTACTCACAGACATAGATCCGCTCCTGTTTATTGGCAGTACCTCCGTATCCAGTCACAGCTATTCTATGGCTAAGAAGCAAAGTGTAGACGGATATGATCTCGCTGTCCCAAGCAGCTCCATCATGTATAACCTCGCCAAAAATCTTAGTGGTTGGGAACATTGATGCAGCCCATGCCTGTAGGATTCAGTGGGTCAATCTCGAGAGCGTAATTATTTACAAATACTGCAGTAACAGTGATATCGGCTGCTTTTACAGCAGGCACAAGGATAATCTGCTAGCACCCAGTGAGTAGTAGTTCCCGTATCAGTATGGGGTTATAAATCACCCTGTACCCAAGAATATACATACTCGACTAAGCTAGTACCAAACCCCAGAACTATAAACAACTATGTAGTTTACATATGTAATTTGCAATTATCTGCGATTGGGTATGCGTGTGACAGGGATCCATGGGGTACTTACATTTCCTCATAGCGCACGCAATTTCCCGTACCTTCAAGTTAATACGTATCTGTGCACAAATGCCAGAAACGAACTTGAGAAAAATTTCTTCAAACTCATGAACAATGCTGTATTCAGTAAGAATATGGCGAATAATCGGAAATGAATCCGAATCGACCTTGTGCATGATAGCAAACAAGACCAGAATCGAAGGCTTATAGCTGACCCTGAATTTAAGCCTCGAAGGATTGTAGATGGTTAACGCATTGCCGTACACAGGAAAAAGTCGAGACGGAAGCTAACATAGAATGTCTTTATTGGTGTGTCCGTACAGAACTTATGCAAGCTTCTCATCTTCGAGCTTTATTATGATAATATCAAACCAAGAGAACTGTTGCTAAACATTTTGAGATTCACTGATAGCATCAAAATCATTGCTGTGGATTAGTTAAAAATCTGAGTTTATGAGCGGTTCAATCAATTAGAGACCGACTACGACGATTAGTCACTTGAGTACCACCAAAGGTTATTACATTACCATGAACAAAAACAATTCCCCTTGTCAGTAAAATCAGCAATAAATCCGCTCAACGCCGTATAGCTGATTCGACGATTTCAAATATGGTTATTGATAGTGGATACTAATTGTCTCGCAAAAGCGATTAGACGAAACCATAAATGTATTAACAAAGACCCAAGGGAGAGATATATTCGTCTGGCATGGTTGCGCCTCGTGTTGTGAAAGAGAAGCGTTGAAAATTATTAATATTACGCTTAGCATGCTAGGGTTCCAAACCATGCAGGGTCATATCTCGTAAATCTTTAGTTACGCAGGATTTCTGGACACAAATCCCGCTAGTATGCCTTCCAGAACAATTGGAATAGCGCCCCTACACGGCGACAAATCTACATTAAGCCTTGGCTTTGCAAAGCGACTGAAACATATTTGGATTCTTCAAAAGGTTCGTGAGGTTATTTTTGGAGTCAAACACATAGTCTCGTAACCGGTAAGAACTACAATTATGAAGCAGCTTGGTGCGATGGCCTCGATGAGGCTGAACAGTCATAAAATCTCACCCAAGACAAGCGCATGTGATTCATCACATGTTGTAACACCTGGATCAGGACCACAACATTAACACAGACATGCAGATTTCTCAACATGATATTTCTACTGTACATCTGATTTATAGCTTTTCTCTTGAGCATCTAGACCTAGTTAAGCAGTCCGTGGTAGACATGTATCTCAATACACATGTAGGAGAACCCGGTAACACTGAGAGTAGATGCATTGCTGTGATTCTCTCCGAGAAGACTCTGTTGTTGCAGGACCTGTGTTGCCGAATGGGGATGATTACCGCGCCAGCGGAAACTTCGAATTTAACCTGTAATATTTGAAATAGTGGGTCACATCTGCGTAAGCATATCACGTTGAGCCGGGATCAACTCGAATGCATCTTAGCGACGATGAAAAAGCAAATTGAACTTCATTTGAAATTTCCAGATACCACTCATCCTGGACTATCCCATTGATATTGACACCCATGCAGGTGCAACATTTTGTAACAGTCAAATGCGCGCGAAAACTATGAGTTTGTAAGCAGTGAAACTTGAGTATAAAATATTTACACACTCCTCTGAGCCATTTCAGTGTTGTCTGCAGCTCTGACGGTTGCAGAGCAGCTGCTTAGGGGTCATCAGAACTGTAACCGGGATTGCTCTGAAAATTGCGATTGAAGGCCGCATAAAAAGGAAAATTTCTTCAGCTATCCCCTTGGCCTCAAGCGTAGACTTGGAGTCAAGGTTTCCTGTTGCGGCCTCATTGTTGACCCGTCCATTGACCTATCAGCTCGCTTTGGCAAAGTCATTCGAACATTTCCGATGTGGCTTTATGCGCGATGAACTTGCAACGTTGATTTTATGCACAAGAAAAACCGCCATAATTAACCTGGATAAACAACTGTACCTAGAACATATTGGATTCCACACCTGGTAACTCGTTCGGGCTTACACCGCCAGATGAAGTCGATATTTAATCGTAGCAGTAGACTACTGTTTCATCCAATATGTTGCAAACTACGCTGGATGACGACATTTGCGGACATCTTGTTGTTAAAGCTTTGCGTGCACTCGAGCGTTCACCAACTGCACAAAAGCTAATTGATCTTTTACATTATACAAAAATGGCTTTAAAGCGAAAGAGAAGAAACAGCTGAATTTACAATAACAAATGGTCGAATTATTTTTACTGACGTAAATGGCATTGATAAACACAAACCCTCACATCTTAACGGCGCGCGAGTCAGGATTATAAGAGAAAGCAGAATCAATTAACAGCACTGATAAATAATCTGCATGGTATGCTTGTAATACTAAGCAACGAACACGACATCGGTCTTCCCAAATCGTTCGTATATACGACATCAATATCTTTGAGATCTAAACACGTAAGACAGTTTGAAGCATTCCACATCTATCCGGAAGGCTACTTAAACGTCTGTGGTATTTGTGTTTAAGATTAAATTTATCATTGCATATAAGTGATGGGTTCTGTCCGCGGTGACAAGGCTGCGGAATTTACCGACAGAGTGTTGACAGCGGTTGCTAACATCAACAGCACTTTCGATCCACTTGTTGATGAATATTTGCATCAGAGTGGTGTTTCCAGGCCAATATAATTTATATTAAGAGCCTAAACGAAATTGAGTTGGAACCACTCTAGTATACCAATACCAACTAGACGTCGGCTTGGAGTTATTAGCACGTGCAAACACCCAGTAACAGAATGCACAGCCAGGCGTGAAAACATTCAGGGATTGTTTCTACAACGATGAAGTAGATTTCACCGACAAAGCATTTTCATCGATTGCATTGCGCGAACATTAGCCAAGAAGAGAACAATTTCGGCTGTTCTTCTTCAAGTACGTAGTTATTCAGATAACATGTGTTGGTCAACGACGAGAACGAATTGCGTAATTAGTTTGTTTTATGCTACCAGAACATAAAATCGCCATAGACTTTTTGTAATTGTATGGCAGTTGTACCAGTAAAAAATAATAATTGGTTAGAAGTACGTGTGCGTGTTTCACCTGGACGCGATGTGTCTGGCCAGTGTCTGCCTGTCGAGTTATGATACTACGCGATCACACTGTTCTTTGAAGTATAATAGACTCTCAATGACACCGAAGCAAGAAAAACAGCTTAGAGTCAAAATCCTCAAAAGAACTACGCAACTTGTAGAATATAAAAGTATGTATACGATATTGCGGGCTAATCCGATGGTAGGATTCTAACCTGCAGCGTGATAGTTGCAAGCCTGGCACACTGACCACTGAGTCACCGTTCAGCTGTGGAGAAAGTACCTATAAAAAAAAGCGTTACCGATACGAAATCGGGGCATCTCGAACCATACATAGGTATCAACAAAATATCTATTAAATTTGGAATTAAATCTTAAACTAAATCTAGACTAAATTTACATACGACTTTAAATTTGACCATTTAATATCAATTAAGTGTAAACTAAAGTTTGAAACATTTTGGTAAAATTGGAGCCAGGTAGCTTTTAGGTCAAGTTGATAAGTATTAACCTAGTACTGATAAATTCAAGCACGCATCGATATCATAAAGATGACAATGGCACCAGTAAAAGCCATGAAAGCTTTTGAATGATCTCTGTGTGATTTAATCAGCACGAATGTTTAGTCTTTAAAAGAATATATCTTGTAACCTGCTGCAATCAAACCTTGGCGATACAAATATTTCTGTACTATCAATTTTAACAACACACTATTTAGATTAGCTTTGGAGCACGATATCAGCAGAACTTGTCAGTAGTAAGCCGTTAAAATTAAGTAAATATGGCCGAGCTTTAAAAGGCATATGGTTCTTTATCTAATCTTTACAACCGGTTGACCAAACTGCTTTAAGGAAATCTCCATATATTTTGAAATTTAGGGCAAATCGTTATACTCTTTTAAGACAAGGTTGGATTATAGAAAGACGAGAAACCGAGCTGTGCCATTTTTCTTCTGGCCTTTACAGAATGCGTATAATTTTTGGTCAACTATTTGGCCAGTTGTTTCGATGGAAATACATGTTCAAATACATGCAAGATGTTTTGATAAGAGGTTTGGACAGATCTTAAAAAACGGAATGTTTTAAAGTCCAGTCTAAAATAAGTGTTTTGGTACAATTTGTGGTTAAATATCTTTGTGTAAATTTTGTTTTTAAAAAGTAATCTCTGTTGTATTTATAACAATGTTCATTAATTATAGACGCGAATGAAAAAAATGTTACAGAGAGGGAAAAAGCATTTAAGTGAATTTTAAAGACAATAAAACACAAATTGTGCCAGATATGCCTTTGTCGCTTAACAGATACTTAGAGAGAAAATCCAGGTAATATCGGTGGAACGCGCAAACATTTATGGGTTAAATATCTGCTATTGAAACAGAATATCGAACCATCTGATGTTTAAGGGAAATAATTCTAATATAAACTTGTTTTAGCCATCTTATAGGCATGATGTAAATAGACAGAAGACGGAAAACAAAGCAGAATGATCAATGGATGAATGATATTACTGTTTGCATTGGAAAGATGATGAATGAAGGGTTGGTTGCAGGGATTGAGAGATCGATGAACTAATAGAAAGATCGATTGACTGATTGAATAATAGAATGACTGACTATCCGACCACCTGATTTGTTGTCATGTTTACAGAAAAACAAACAGACATAAACAAAAAAACATGAACCTATTAACATCATCATGTTTCATTATTTATAGATAAATTTTATCGGATCTGCATTCATCATAATTAACACCATCATTATCATTATTATCCTCCTCTTCTGCAAGAAAATTATCATCATCCAATACAACCATCATTATCATTATTATCGAATGAGATATGTACTGAACAGAAATATAAATTATGTGATACTTGGCAAATTGTGAAAAAGAGCTTCTTTTGGATAAGATGTGGTAACGAACAGACGGATTGAGATGTTCAGATCATCATAATATACTGCCTGACAAAGCTCGGGTATTACACCTTTTATATTTGTGTACATACTAATGAAAAGAATTCCGTCTCTTAATGGACACTTGCGTACATATTTTCAAAACGTTCCTTATGGGATAAAGTGCCTACAATATTATGAAACAAAAGATAATTGTTTTTGTTCTATCATTATTGTTTTGAAGTGGTAAGTTTTGAATATGTAATGGTATATAACACTTAGATATTTATGAGAGAGGGGGTCAGATTAAAACTGCACTGTCATATTCTCTCAGTTTACACTCGTATCGTATTTCAGGACTT
>JAECUM010075566.1:0-12137 GCA_016617855.1 Megalonaias nervosa | reverse complement strand
ACCCAAGAGAAAAAGACCTTCCCGAGCCAAACAGTCCAACCCGGTTACTACACCTCAGAGACCACCCCTAGTGATTTCTACCAAATCATTGACAGGAGCAAGTGCCTTGCCAAAGGCTTAAGGCAGTTAAAGCTGATTGCTTCTCTTTCCTGAGTTTGTTCTAAGAAAAAAACAAACAAAAAAACCCAAAAAACACCGAAGGAAAAAAGCAACACTTTTCATGACCCACGTGCCTCTTCCCCAAGGGACCGAACAACGCATAAAGGTGTTATTGGTAGACGACCTTCGCAGCATCAAGCGCAGCCTCGTTCAAATTAACAATACTCAAGACCAGATGTGTTTAGCCCGTGCCATCGTGGTGGGACAAACGTATGCCGACAAGAACGACACGGCAAAATGGGAAAGAGCCTGGAAAACTATTCAAAGATCGGACCGAGCCAAACAAAGAAGAGAAGCAGAACTCCTGTTACAGCAAGATGGCCTGTCCAAAGACACCGCTTGTGGCATTCATGAAATGCAAAAGTTCAAGATGTCTTGGTTCCACGCTACACCTTGAAAGTGCACCCTCAAGAAGTGCGCGGTCCTCTGTTGTTTCGAGGCAAAAATTTCAAAGACGGAAAATACATTCACGTCTATCATCACGATAAACATTTTGATGCCATTACCAGTATCACTGCATTTCTGGGATACAGTTATTACTGTGAGAAATGTGACTATGGCTATAACAATCGAGAGTAATACAAGCATTGTGGATCGAAATGTGAGGGATGTTTAGCCTCTAACCCCTGTCTGGACCAAGGACAAGAACGAATGCATTGCCCAGCTTGTCAGCGCACTTTTGTCAGTTCAACCTGTTACCAACAACATCTAAAGACGCAAGGTTCACAGCAGTAAAGTGCTTGCCAACTCCTGAGATTGTGCCCAACTTGTGGACAAGGCATACGTACCATGTCTGTTCAAGAAAGAAGCAATGTCACATTTGTCGCCAAATCGTGGACTTGGAACACCAATGCTACATTCAAAAATACCATTCCAAACATGAAGAACAAGAAGAAGAAGATAATGACCAGAAGAAAGGGAATCTCATCTTTTTCAATTTCTAATGCACGCAAGAGTCTGGCATTCACACTCCTAATATCTGCGTGGCTCATCGAGCGTGTGAGAAGTGCATCCAAGAGCCCATCTTTACTCATTGCCCTTACTGCAGCAAGATTCCTGGAGGACGTGGAAAAATCTTTCGGGGATCGAACACGCTAGCCGATTTCGCCCAATGGATCTTAGACCCCAACGACGAGACGTGGAGTCAAGAAGACATCGAACGTTACGGAGATTGTCATCGCCATGCCACGGTGATGGCTCACAATTTCTTGGGATACGATGGGCAATTTCTCTTCTGATACTGTACGGAACAAAGTACCGAACGTCCTAAAGTGACTTTGAACGGAGCCAAAATCATTTCCATACAAGTGGGTCAAATGCAGTTTAAAGATTCGATGAGTTACTTGGCCATGCCTTTGAGCCGCTTGCCTAAAACGTTTGGAATGACAGAAATGGCCAAAGGCTATTTTCCACACTTTTTCAACACCGAAGCCAATCAACACGCCGTTCTGCCCCATTTGCCTGAGGCTCACTACTACGACCCCGACAACATGTGTACCGAACAACGACAAGCTTTCTACGCATGGTAGCACACTCACGCCTCGGACCCCTTCGACTTTCAGGAAGAAATGTTAAAGAATTGTCGTTCCGACGTGGACATTTTACGGCGTTGCTGTGGAAAATTTCGAGAACTGTTCATGGAGCACGGAGGGATCGACCCTTTGAAAGAAATCTGTACCATTCCCAAAGCATGTTCCTTAGTGTACCGCCAACGATTCATGCCCAAAAACACCCCAGCTGTCACCAGTCCTCAAACGGCGAACTTTGTCAAACGTCAATACTCGGTCAAAGCCCTACGCTGGCTACATTACTTGTGCGACAAGGAAGACAAATGGGTCCAACACGCCCGCAACGGAGGAGGCGAAAAGACCATCGGAAGGTATTCGGTGGATGTCTGGGACTTAGAAAACCCCCAGATCGTATACGAGTTTAACGGGTGCTTATTTTACGGATGTCCTATCTGCTACCCTCAACGTGACACTAAAAACTAGTTTTTACAACGAACCATGGAAGACTTGTACCAGGCCACTTGTCAGAGCCGTTTGAAGTTAGAAGAGCAAGGATACCAAGTGGTAGAAATATGTGAACACGAGTACGATCACCGATTGAAAACCGATCCCGAGTTTAAACGCATCGTGGAAAGTTAAAAGCTGGTGGAACCACTGAACCCACGGACAGTTTGTACGGAGGACGGACAAATGTCACCTGTTTGCTGTACCAAGCCGACGAGGAGAAAGGAGAGGAAATCAAATACTTAGACGTGTGTTCTCTATATCCGTACGTGTGCAAATACTGACGCTTTCCCGCAGGGCACCCGCAATTGCTGAAGGAACACATTGACCTGGACAACATTCGACAATACGAAGTATTGATCAAGTGCAAAGTCTTGCCTCCCACGTACTTGCACCATCCCGTTTTACCTCATAATTGCCAAGGAAAACTGATGTTTCCCTTGTGTCGTACTTGTGCCGAAACGTGCAACCAAGACCGACCTTGTCAGCACACTCAGGAAGAACGCACCTTGACGGGAACGTGGGTCAGTGTGGAATTGTTCAAAGCTCTGGACCTGGGATACCAACTATTAGAAGTGTACGAAATTTACCACTTTCCCAAGACAGAAAAATACCACAAGGGCGACGAGACACAAAAAAGGCATTTTTGGAGACTACGTGAATGCGTTTTTGAAACTGAAACAAGAGGCCAGTGGCTATCCTTCCTGGTGCGACACTCCCGAAGACCAAAAGAAATTCAAAGAGAAATATTGAGAGCAGGAAGGCATCACTTTAGATCACATCGAGAAAAACGAAGGAAGGCGATCGTTTGCCAAAGTGATGTTAAATTGCTTGTGGGGAAAAATTGCACAACGACCGTGTTTACCCAAAACGGAGTACTTGACAGAACCTTCCCGCTACTTACAGATGATTCACGACAAAACCAAATACATGAAACACGTGGAAGTAGTTCGTGAGGACTTGATCTTAGTCAATTACGAAGAAGAACTAGACTTTGTAGAAGCCGACGAATTTGGAAATGTCATCATTGCGGCTTACGTGACAGCCCATGCTCGCTTAAAACTGTACGAAGCTTTAGAACTGTTAGGAGATCGTGTGCTGTGTTTTGACACGGACAGTTGCATCTACATCGATCGTCTGGGTCAACCTCGCCCTGTCATCGAAGGAGACCGTTTAGGAGCCTAGACGGATGAGCATCCCGACGACAAGATTCTAAGTTTTGCAAGTGGCGATCCCAAATATTACGGGTACGAATACCAAGACCCACAAGGAGAAGTGTACACGGGGTGTAAAGTGAAAGGATTGACTCATTTATCGCACCAGTCGACTGGTGAACTTTGGCGTCTTGAAAGAAGCTTTGCAGTCTGGACAGGGTGGAAATTTTAAAGTGACCACCCACGAACCGCACAAGATTGTACGTTTACCCACACACCAAATCGTCAGTCGACCCTTGTAAAACGTATATCAAATCGTGTACCAGAAGCAAGTACGGCTTCCTAACCACTTCACTTTACAGTACGGTCATGCCGATATTGATCAGCATATAAAAAGGGACAACGTCCAAGACCGATAGTTTATTGTCACTACCAACGACAACCGAGAAAGATGTATACTTTCAAACAGCAAGTATCAAGCAAGAGCAAACTCGAGTGCGATGCTGTGCCTTGCGATTGCAGGGATACCGTACGCTGTGACCTTAGCGATTCAGTACCACATCATCATCGGAAATTTACTATAGCTACTACTACCATACCTACCTTGGAAAGTAATGCTGTGCGTGTCAAACCTGATGGATGCGAAAGCGATGCCACTCGTCATCGTACGTCTTTTCACTTTACTGGTTTTCATGGTGGATGTCATCATTATGAAACCATGCGGCTACCACCCTACGGATGTCATCCCAAACTGAGTAGACTCCTGCATATTTCACCGTACCCTCATCGAAATGAACCTGTGAAAGACGAATATTCGTTCCCTGTGCGTTTGCCTGAATACTGCGATTTTAAAAGTCGGATCCAAACCTTCCGAGAAAAATGGCCAAAATATCTGGGAGGACCTACCCCCGAAGAATTGGCTAGAGCCGGATTTATCTACTCGGGCGAAGGAGATAAAGTCAAGTGCTTCAGTTGTGGTGTGTCACTTCACGAGTGGGAGAAGAAAGATTGCGCTTACCTGGAATATGCTCGATGGTCTCCGGATTGTCAATACCTACCTTTAGTGGGACCTCGTCATTGAGGTGGGGATACTATGTCGTTTAAGAAACCAGCTGCTTGGCTAGGAGTCAAACGTTGGATAACACCTAGACAAGTATTTAAACCCCACTGGAAAAATAATATTCAAACATTACCAAACGAATTGCAAGAGAAGATCTACAAGGACATTTGGATGGGACTTGCCAGAGCAAAATCTCAATTTGTGATTGAGGAACTTTTATGTCGAGAAATTCACAAGAGGAAATTGACAAAAGTCAACAAACAAGTCAAATTTCTCTGGATCAAGTGTGCGTTCATCCTACTATTCCGCTTTAGACCATTTACATTTGAAGATTTTATTGACATTCTTGACCGTTTCCTGGAATGGCAGTGGTCAGAAATTGCTCACTTTGTCCGTTACTTTCGCTCTAGGAGAAGTGTTTGACTGACATAGTCATGGATACTTTACAAGAGAACATTCGTGGTTTGCCTGTGGAGTTGAGAGAACGCATTTACCGAGAGTTGGTCAAAATACAAGTGAAACGCAAAGAACAATTGCATCCGTTACGTCACCGATGTCGGAATCACTGGTACCTGAATGGTATAAGAAGACTGATCCATTTCAAAGTGTACCATTGGTCAGACACTGATGAATCGCGTGAAATTCATAAATTTTTGGATGCCACTCATTCAACTTACAAGGTGATCCTAATACACCGAATTACAAAAGACGAGTTAGAGGAATACAACAAATCTTTACAAGAACTATTCTTTTTAGTTCAAGAGAAAGCTTCTGTGCGACGTGTGGTGTGTGAGATAGTGACTAAACATTTTTGGTGTGGTACTAAAATAAAACCGATTCTGTTCAAAAAGTACACTTATTACCTTACACGAAAGAAGGTATAAAAGCGGATTGCCATGCCACGACCTTTATCAATCGTGATACAACAGATTCCGTGGAAGGAAATCAATGACACTATTCAAACGGTGGAGGATTACGATCGCCTGTTACGATAACTGTGTCCATTGCATTGGGGTCGACGTGTGGTGTGTGTTTTAGTGACTTGATTTCTGGGATTTCGTTTACCAGCCGATTCTTTGTGGACTCTTTACGAACAGTACATACCACTCCAAAAACAATTCATGAAAGTGGTTCCTTTAAATGTACACGAAAAACTCATTCTGTTCAAAGTTTTGCGCTTTCATCTCGATACTTCTCGACAACCTCTACAGGAAAGTAAGATTCGTCAACTTTTAGGTATTGAAGATGTGTACGACGATGTGTGTGTAGCTTGTGACTTACACCCTCACTGGAAAGATGTACGTGCCTGGAAAAGTTGGGGTTTCGAGGCTTGGACAAAAGAAGTGACACACTACGTCGGAGATTTGTCATCCTAAGAAAGTAAAACGTTTAGTGAAAAAAGGAACTTTTAACCCAGTGTTAGTGCCAGTACCAGAAGAAGAAGAAGAAGAAGCACTCCCTTCAGGACAGGATAGGACTGTCATCGACATCCCCGAAAAACCATTCCGGAAGGACCCCTGTGTGGCTGTACCGATGTAGAGACTCTAAGAACATTACACACTGTCCCTACGATTCCACCTCTTGATCACCAAAAATGTTGTACAGAGACTTGTTTATATTCCAGTATGATCGTTTTGATGTGTCTTTTATTCATGTACTTAACCATTTGGCTTTTATGTATTTTTGTCTTTCGTGTTATTCACTTTTAAAGATGACAATAAACGTGTCCTCAAAAAAGTATAAAATCTCTTGTCTTGTCTGTCTTCGTGTCAAAAGTGACATTCCTTACACTACTACAACTACTATGGCTACCACGACTGTCTCTGCTCCCTCTTCCTCCATTGTCAAAGTCATCGACGAACACGTAGATCGGACTAGTTGGGAGGCCTTGTATCATCGCCATCCCTTTAACATGCTCATTGCTGGACCTAGCGGTTCAGGCAAAACCGAATTTGTCAAACGTTTGATCGAACATAAACATCATTTGATCGATCGTCCACCTCAACGAATCGTGTGGTGTTACAAAGAGTGGCAATCGGCGTACAGCCTTCTGCGAGAAAGTCAAGGCGATCCCATCGTCTTTGTGGAAGGCATTCCTGGCGAAGACGACGGGATTGTGTCTGACCCTGGTCAAGATCATTTGGCTATTTTTGACGACATGTTAGGAGAAGACGAAGAAGAAATTAGACTCTGGTTTACGCGCAAAGGGCATCATCGTAATCCCAGTGTCATTTACATCTCTCAAAATTTGTTTCAAACTAAAGCCCATCGTACCATCAGTCTCAATGCTCATTACGTGGTGTTGTTTAAAAGCCCTAGAGATAAATCGCAAGTGCAAGTCTTAGCCAAACAGTTACGAACGCCTTGTCGGACTCATGCGTACGACGATGCCACTCAAACCCCACACGCCTATTTACTCGTGGATTTAAAACCCACTACCCCCGATTATTTGCGATATCGTACCCATCTGTTTCACCACTGGTGCCAAGACGGAGGGCCTGTCGTGTACACGTCTCCTTCGTTGACTTAACAACAACCACAACCACCCAAAAAAATCTATAAAAACCTCGGTCACTTGGGGTCTGTCTCACACAGCGTCAACATGACGTCCCTTCAGTCTCATCTTCCCGTCAAACTGATTCGTGCTTTGTATGGTATCAGTCGCGAAAAAAATCCACAAATAGGTGCTCGTGTCTTAGAAGCTAGTCTCAAAGAAGTCTTACGATGGTTTACGGTGACAGCACGTCAATTACTGGAAGGCATTATTCAGATTCCACATCAAACCAAACGTGTTTATGAGAGAAGCAAAGTAGTCTTGACGCAACTAGCCGATCCTCGCATCGACACTCAAACCAAAAAGCAAATCATTTTGAAACCTGGAGGTAGCGAGTCTCTAGGAGGTATCATCATTCGTTCCCTCTTAAAATGGGATCTCAATGCTCCCAAAGTTCTGCCAAAGAAAAAAGCCACTCCTCAACGTACCCAGAAGAAAAAGAAAAAGAGCAACGGTTTCAAGACGAGGTCACAGCCTCAGAAACAGAAAAAGAAAAGTCCACAGAAAACAGCTTCTACCCGCAAGAGAGCGTCTCCAAAACCTTCTTCTCCAGTGGTGACACCCTCTTCCTCTTTAGCGGCAGTGGGTGCTGCTCACAAAGTACTTGCCCCCAAAGTCAAAGTTCAAGAGAGATCGAGCGTGTTACAGAGTTTACTGGATTTGTCCAAGCAAGAACTGTCCCGATTTAGTCCGTTGCGAACTCCTCCAAGACGCGTGATGCCTGTCATCAAGTTGATACGACGTAAAGCCAATTAGTGGCGACGAATGCAATATAATAAAAGACCCGAGGCAAACAATAGGTTATGTATTGTTGTGCTCCTGAACGCCCAAAGATGTCCTCTCCAAGAAGTGTACACCGTCACCGTTCTTCTGTCCAGAAAGAAAAAGGAAAAAGAAAACGACAGTCACGTCATCCTTAAAAACGCTTCGCCAAACATCGACGTCACCCCAGAAAAGACACACACGTCCAAAGAAAAAGAGGAGTCACAAAAGAAGAGGATTGTTTGGCGATTTTGGAAAACACATCCTCACCTTTATGATGAAGCGATAGTCCCCAAAAAAGGATAAAAGGCCGTGTGCCAAGTCATCGACGTAAGTGTATTTTTTGGTGTGTGTCACGGAACCAACGAACCAACCAAGAAAGATGTCACCTCCCAAAAGACATCCTTCTTCTTCCTCCAAGGAAAGAAAAGGAAAGGACTCCACCTCGCTTAGTCAAACATTGGGACATGTTGTCCGTCCTGTCCAATGCTCCTCCACCCATACGAAAAAAAAAACTCATTCAAACTGCCTCCAAAGATGTCATCGATACCGTGAGCGAATGTTGTCTGAATGTCTTGAAAGGCACGATGCCTTTGACTAAATATCAGAAAAATCCTTAGCCAAAAATCGACACGTTCTTCGCCAAATGGTCCAAAAGAAAATACCCATTCGTAAAAAGAAAACGATGTTGGTGCAACGCGGAGGAATTGCCATTTCACCCCTGTTAGGATCCTTGATGGGAACCATAGGAACACCTATTCTGAAAGGAGTATTGGGAATATTGTCAAGAATCCTGGGATGAAGATTAAAGGTCAAGAAGATAACTGGGACCTCTGAAATCAAAAGATCTCAGACGTGACCCTTGAAATCTAATGGAAGGACGAAAACTGGTTTTTGTACCTTACAAACGATGGATGGAATACCATCGTTGGCAAGAACATGGAACCCCGCATTTACATCCCAATCCTCATTTGACCGAGATGTCCCAGTTACAACACGAATTGCAATCATTGATGGATCGCAGCGATTTGTCAGAAACAGAAAGTTCGCAAAGGTACGGCCAATTGTTGCAACGATTGCAACTCTTTCACCACAAAGCTTTAGACGAAACAGCTCTACCCACTCTGAAAGATTTTAATGCCTTGATGAAAATTCACCACAACCACCAACAGTCAAGACAGATGCAGCCCCACGGTTGCCTGAGGAAGAAGAGGCAAGAGAAGTCTTTCAAACACCGTCAGCAGCTCCCATCAATAGTAAGATTGCAGCGTCCTTGTTGACCCCTTCCCCTACACCGCAAGGAGAAGAACTTAAAGCTTGGGTTAAAAAGATGATGTCCACTCCACTTTCGACAGAAGTGAAAAAGAAAGAAGGGAAAGCAGAAGTGAAAAAAGAAAAGAAGACCAAGGCCATTCCATTACCACCACCACCACCGCCACTACCACCAAAACTACCTTCGACTTCTACTCCTGTGGCACATCGGTCATGTAAAGCCGTTTCTAAACCACTTCAGAGTACCATCAGCGAAGAGTGGATCACTTATTTAAAAAAATGGAGAAGGTGTTATCCAGCATTTACTATGATCCATCCCATCCTGCAGGTTACGGAGGAGTTCAGAAATTGTATCGTGCTGCCAAAACTCGATTGAAAAGTGTTCGTTTACCTCAAGTGCAATGCTGGTTACAAGAACAAGTCACGTACACCTTACACAAACCCATTCGACGAAAATGTTCCAGAAGTCGCACCCGAGTGGAGGGCATCGATCATCAATGGCAAGCCGATTTATCCGATGTCTCTCATTTGGCCACCTACAATTATGCTTACAAATATTTTGTGTCATCGACGTCTTTTCCAAATTTGCTTGGGTCGTGCGATTGACTTTCAAATCGAGCAGTGAGTTAGTGCGAGGCCTCAAACTGGTGTTGAAACAAAGCGGGCGTCACTCTCTTCGATGGTAAACTGACAGAGGCACCGAATTTCTGAACCAAGCTTTCCAAAAAGAATTGAAGAAACGTGACATTCATTTTTTCACCACCGAGAATCCCGAAACCAAAGCCAGCATCGTGGAACGTTTTCAACGCACCTTGAAAGAACGCATGTGGAAATATTTTACGCATCAACACACTCTCAAGTACATTGACGTTTTGCCACACCTAGTCCAAGCGTACAACCAATCTTACCATCGGAGCATCGGACGTGCCCTCCAAGAAGTGACTCCCAACAACGAAGTGACCGTCTTCGAGCGCCTGTTTGGTACATCCCCGACAGTGATTGTCTCCAAGAAAGGTGGAGTGTTGGTAGCAGGAGGTTGGGTATGCATTGGCAAAACCAAATGCACTTTCGACAAAGGTTGCTTAACCAACTAGACCACCGAATTGTTTCGTGTTCCCGAACGTGTACGTGGCCGTCATCCTCCCGTCTATAAATTGGAAGACATGAACGGGGAAGTGTTAAAAGGAACGTTTTACTTGCCCGAGTTACAACGTCTGACCAAAAAAGGAAACGACGTGTACGAGATCGAAAGCATTCTCGATCGAAGAACCCGAAAAGTGGGAAAACGACGTGTCAAAGAAGTCAAAGTACGTTGGAAAGGATATCCTCCCAGTTTTGGCTCTTGGATCGACGCTTCGCAACTCATCGACTATAAAAAGAAGTGACCATCGTGCCCTTCAACACAGTCTCAGCTACTGCAGTGACCACTCCTTCCCCCAGTTCTTCTCTGCAAGATCTACAAAAACAACCCTTGTGGGTGTGGTGTGGAGAACGTGTGCCTAAAACGTAAATCGTCTTTTTCTGCCAAATCTTTGTGGTGTATTGTGTCATCGGTGCTGCCATTGCCAATTTGAGTTTCCAACAAGGAGACAAACAATTGTGGACCATTTTACTCAGCAGTTGCATCGGTTACCTTCTTCCCAATCCGTCTCTGAAATATTCCTCTAACGGGAACAACAACGGGAGTCTTGCGTCCAACGTTAGTCCCTCTTCCAACAGTCACCATAACAATCCTCTTTTAGACACTCCTCTGACTTCCAGCGACCACTCGGACACTAGAACTCTGGAATTATGAATACTTAACGTTACCCAGTGAAAGTTCCATGGAGGTGTTTCCCAATAACACCTTATGCTGTTACACGGCCAAATTACCTCAGGCCATCCAATTGGATCAAGAAGCCCATTGGGAAGTGGCTTTAGTGGAAATCATTTACCCTACACAAATCAAAAACATCGTCGAAAATCAAAACAGATTTATGGTAGAAGTTCATGACGAGCAAGTGCAACAACACTTGGATGAACTCAGCAGTGTAGCTGACTCTATGAAATCACAAGACCCCAAAACTAAACGAACCACTTATCGGTTGAAAATTCTCTCAGGCTATTATTTTAGTGGTCAGCATTTGGTGAATGCCATTACTAACAGGTTCAATAACGTGTTTGGCAAAGCCTTGGAGAAAACCAGAAAAAGTATCACCACAAAAAAGCTTGTCGCCTACTAATGAAATTTTTAGAGGACAAAGTATTGGCCATTACATTTTGTCCTGAATTGTATGACATTTTGGGTGGAGACCCAAAGTTGATCAAGTTTGCAAATGAAATACCAGCCGTGACCAGTAACTCGGATTTGCGAAATATTTTAGATTCAATGTAGAAATGAACCAAGGACTGAATTAGATCTTTGTGTACTCCGATGTGCCGGAGTACAACGTGGTGGGACACACCTCCGTACCGTTACTGCGTGTCATTCCTTTTAAAGTGGATTCTGCCACGAAGGCTGACGCGGAAGGTGGAAACACTTATCACGTTCACCGCGTATTTGTACATCCTCAATATTTGCCCGTCAGTAAGTCGTATTTCGACACTGTCAACATTACTATAAAAGGAGATCTGGGAAAAAATATTTCATTCGCCAAAGGGAAAGTCACAGTGAAACTCCATTTTCGAAAACGATTACTCTAACCATTTGTCAGTCATGTATCCTGTGTACCAAGGAGTCGCTCGACAGCGAGGACATGGTTTAGGTGATATGCTAAAATCAGCCTTTCGTTCGGTGGCTCCCATTTTGAAACCGATGGTGACACAGGGATTGCACGTCTTGAAAGATGCCGCGTTGACGCAAGGTAAAGAATTTCTGCAAAATGTCATCATTGACAAACAAAACCCCAGAGAAGCATTCTTGAGAGCAGGCAAAAATGTCTTGCTTCAAACGGGTAAAGACATTTTGGGCCGACTAGAAACTCTTATAAATGCCCTAGGCGATGCCGAGTCAGGCATTCCTGCTTCCCTGACGCCACTACAAGGACAAGGCTGAAAAAGATGACGAAGACACCCCGTCAGAGAACTTCACACCCCTAGAGCTAGAAAGACTAAGAAAAGAAAAACCGTCCGAGAGTTAGACGTTTTTGATTATTAAATCAGAGAAAATGATGCACCAAGAGTCT
>JAECUM010075561.1:0-18325 GCA_016617855.1 Megalonaias nervosa | reverse complement strand
TTATGATATCCAGTTGGTCTTAAATGACAGTGGCGCCCATCTAACATCCATAATGTCTACCACACTTTGGCCCTCTTTTTAATTTTGTTACTTCTACTCCTCCTGTATGGATGGCTGTATCAACACGAGGTTTCCACAAATGGATTTCTTATGTCTACTTGGTCTTAAACGAAAATGGTGCCAATGCGATATCCATTATGGATACCACAGAAGCCATCTTCTTGAAAATGTTGTTATTATTACTCCTGAATGGCTGATTGATAGTGGCTTTACAGCAGCACTGTAAGGCTATAGAGTGCCACCAAAAAGGTTATATCATAAGTGATTTATGTATGAAAGGTGGTTCATTAGTAACGAGCAATAAAAGAAAAACGAAACCTTGAGATGGTGAGGATAATATATGAAGGTTCCCGATCAAACTAGAATTTAAATGGTGTGTATAAAGGGTAATTAGACAATAGAAATGAATAAGGGCAAACTGACCCTCACATTCAGAGGAAGTAGGTTGCATATAAGCTGTATTTCAGAATAAATGTTAACTTCCTTTGAAAAATTTAAAGTACTAGACACAAATTTAACAAAAAGCTCCTGTACGTGCTAAACATTCCTGTAATGGTCACATGTAGGTTGGAGATAGAAACAATATTTCAGAAAGTGCTTCATAGTAAAGAGTTTGTTGCAACAAACACTTGGATGGATCTTCACCTTTAAGATATGTAGGACTGGGTCATATAAGTAACACCAATTAAAATTTATGCAACGACTACCTCGTTTTTTGGATGGTTCCGTAGGAAAGAGGTTATTTACCTAAGGACAGTTTCACCCAGGGCATACCTAAAGTATTTGGCGCCCTGGGCAGATCTTCCTTTGGCACCCCCACAAATCATTTTAAAATGAAAACACACAGAAAAATATATTATGTTTGCAAGTAGATTTTCAAACAGTATAGTGCTGTCATAAGCAATCTGGAAATGACTTTTCCTTTTACAACCAAATTTATAAATCAATTTCAGACTCATTACCCCTGACTGCCTGTCTGAATTTTCATAATGACTGAGTTATGCATTTTATTTTGAGTCATATATCAGACCATTTAGACACAAAGTACATATGAATGTTTCTGCAAATACAGTGTTTCATAAATTAGTATGAGTGCATTATCAAAACAATTATCTGGATTCCAATGGAATCTAGCAGGAAAATTCAATAAATCATGATTTTGTTTGCAATACTTTCTAAGGAATTAGTATTATGAATTCAATATTCAATATGATTGGCTACTGCGTAATATAACTATTGACACTTGAGTTGCCAATTTTGTTATATATATATATATATATATATATATATATATATATATATATATGGCTATATATGTATATATACAAGTATATATATATATTATATATATATATATGGCTATATACATATATGGCACCCCAAACGAGGCTTCTGTCCCCATGAAATGTTAATATTAAATATGTCATACTTGTTGTTAAGTATTTCTCATTTTATATACAGAGCTACTCATTTGTTGACCTCATTTATGTCGACAAGCCTTCTATGCCTCCAAAAGTACAAAGTCCCAGTCCCTTGGTCTATTATTATCATATGTTATGCTTATGTCGACTTCGAGATAAAAATAAAATAACTGTACATATCAATAGAAGCCCTCGAACTCAACTTGAACAAATTGTTTTGTTTGTTTTCTTATTGTTTATCTCGACAAGTCGGAAATTATTTGATGTTGCCCCATGGTTTTATTTCTGCCTTCTCAGCTTACGATGGCTAATAGTGGCAGTTTAAAACGCAAATTAATTTACAATCTCTTGAAACTAAAATATCTGTGAATGAAATTGGAAAGATGTGTGTATAAATTTTCACTTTAACAACACTCTGTCTGGATGGCTGAAAGCTGCAAAGTCAATAAAAAAAAAATACTACCAGAATATGGAAAGCAACTGAGCTTACGATAGGAAGAAGCAGAAGACTGCTAAATTCGAAGATGTGGAGAGGCCTTAGCAATATGGTTTCAAGAAACATGCACTGAAAATTCCATCACTTTAAAGTTCATCATAACATTGCTTGCAAACGGATTGTGGAGTATCCAAGTCAGCTAACACATCACAGATTGAAACCTGAAAAGCCAAACTTAAAGATAACATTCAGAATTACAAATCGGAGGATATATACAAAAATGCAGATGAAACAGCTTTTTTATGTGCACTCCAAACAAGACTTACTGCATCAAAGGTCAACCATGCACTGGTGGCAAGCAGCCGAAAGACATCGTTTCTGTTCTCGGCACCTCCAACATGACGGGCAATGACAAATGCCGTTTCTTGTTATTGGAAAGTTTAAGAGACCTCACTGTTTTAAAAATGTACACCATTTTCCTGTAGATTACAATGCAAACACAAAGCTTGGATGATGTCTGATGTTTTTATGGAGTGGATAAGGAACTCCAACAGAAAGATAAAAGCACAAGGAAGGAAAATTGCCTTGCTTGTGAATAATTGTTCAGTGCATCCACATGTGGACATCTCCAACATGTCCAGATCACTTTTCTCCCACCTAATACCACGTCACTCATACAACCAATGGATCAATGAATCATCCAGAACCTAAAACTGAACTATCAAAAACTTCTTGCCCACAAAAAGCTGGCAGTGACTGATCAGCAGGAAGAATTTAGGGAAGATTTGCTTAGGGCTCTGTACAATTTGAAGAAAACTTGGGGATTAGTGAAACCTGAGACCATACAAAACTGCTTCATGCATGCATTCTTTCCTAAAAATTAGGAATTTCACAGATTTTTCCCCATCTTAAATCATGTGTAGTCTTTATGAAGATGGTTTATATGATGCTATTGGAATTCATAAAGATGAGTTCGTTCTGATGGCTGTTGAAACAGATGCCACAGAACAGTGCTCAGTAGCTCTAGCAGTCGACAAGATTATTGCTTCGATCGAAATTCAATTCGTTTCAACAGAAGGCAAGGAAGATATCATACTAGAGAGCGATGCTGTTGATGAGTCTGAAACATGCCTTTCCGATGAGTTTCATGCAGAGAGGCGTTTTTTTATGCAATTGTTTGACCAGATTTTTTCACAATGAGGCTCATTGACAATATCGGAAGAAGCACATGGACATTTGGAAAAGTTGTAGTGTCTCATACAGAGAGAACAACTATCAGGGCTGAAGTAGAAGAAGCTTGCATAAAATTCAGAGCTATCATTATCCTCCTTCTTCACCAGTTATGCTGAAAGGATTTAATTTTAATGACCTTAAATTTTAAATACATTCCGTTTTAACTTAATATATTGAATCTGCTATAGATAATCTTAATTACATGCATTACTATATTCCCGAATTGTGAGTGTTTTATAAAATTACAAGTTTTATGCTTAAAAATTCTAAACTTGATGACATTTTTTAAAATTTCCCTTTAAGTAACCTCTTTCCTTTGGCAGCCTCATTAAATTTACTTTTGTTGTCTCAGGCAGCCCAAAATCTAGGCCAGCTTATGTACATGGATCCACGTGCTGCTGGCATGTTGGTTGACAGTGTACAGTATAGCGCAAAGGTAACACAAACTTAAGTTGTCAATATACAAGTGTTTTTCAAACTGGTTGTGTCTTTTGTCTTCATTTAATTAAGTTTTCATTTGTTTATTTTCACAAAGTGTAGATCTTATCCACTGATGAAAAGTTACCCATCACCAACTGATTTCACATACATGTATATGCTAAATTTATATTTTGTTCACCCCACCCCCCTCCAATATCACACTTATCTTGACAGCCGCTATGTCGACATTTCTACCCCAGACTCGAGGATGCTGAAATAAACAGGTAGTACTATACATTATTTTGGTAAGTGCATCACTGAAGTGCATAGCTTTGTCACCTCCCCCTCTACTCTTTTATTAGTTAAAAGATACATATGCACTATTTTCTTCTTTTTTTTCGCTTAAAAGACTTGGTTGGATAAAAGACTTGGTTGGATAAAGCATGATATGGTACAAAAGCACTTTGTGGATTCTGGCCAGGGACAAATTACGTTGCTCATACTGTGATGATACATCAATATTTATAGGTTACTTTATTTGTATGGGAAAATATCAACGAGTTTTTCGGATGGATATACTGCACGACCTTGGGAGTGCACTATATCCATCCGACAAAACGAGTTCATATTTTCCCATACAAATTCAGTAACTTTTTATTACATGCTCATTTTCTTATTCTACGTAAGGCTTAATTATATAAACAAAAATACACTACAAGAAACAAAGTAAATGAATTTGTGCTGTATTCCAACCTAAATACACAAGCACATATTTCATTTTCTATTACCACAATAGAGCTAGCAGAGAGAATCATGTGAAAACAACCACTTGTCATTCAATGCATTAAAGGATTTTCCCATGTGTAATTCTGGCACATCTCTTATCATCTCTATATTTCCATGCTGTGGATAGTGATAACATTTTTATTATTAATATAAAAAATATAATAATAATAATGAAGACAATGGCAAATACACGGTTAATTAAGTGACAAGAAAATAATTAATAATGATGAAGGTGTCACAAGCTAAATAAATTTCACAAGAAATACTTTAAACTGCATTAAGATTTATTTTTTATTCACAATCTGGTTGTGATAAATGCATCGCACTTATCCTGATAGTAATCAATAGAAAGCAAAAAGACTAATTTAAAATGCAATTTGTTTCATACCCTATAATAATTTCTGAAAGTGTACTAATCCATTAGCTGTCCCATGACTGACCATAAAACTAAATTTTCTCCTAATTTTTAATATACAGAATTAACTCTTGGACATGCTACCATATAATATTTTTACTGATTATTTATGACATTCTTAATTTTTTGCCTCATAATTCATTGGTTCATGAAGAAACACTTTGAAGGAATTTCTACACAAGTAAATTTAACAGCACATGTGGGTAAGATGTGATTAGCTGCCATCCGAGGTTAACCTATGATGTTGTGCATTTAACTGCAGTGCTGGCTATTGCACTAATTTACGGACAGAAAGCACGTGGCTATTGGACTGATGCTGATACTATTGGCCATTCTGTCCTTTTGGAAAAACTAATTGTGTCAGGTGCAGACTAAAACGATAATGAATAACAACGATCTTAAGTTTGAAACTTCTAAAATGTACATGCCCAAATGTGTTATTGCATCTCAACTTAAGCAAGCTAAAAATCCAAATTTGTACCATACGTTTCACAAATTTTCAATTTAATGAGCAGTCATTATGCATCAAACAAACTAAACGGGAACATTTTCTTGTCATATTTCAAGACAGAAATTAACCACCTAAAATCTGATGGTTGATAAAGAAAAACAGTTATCAAACTTCCCTACACAACTCAACACAGCAAACTTTGCACAATATATATTCATAAATGGTACAATCCATTTAAAATTAGAAACCCCAGAACCATGTAGATCAGAAATCATCTGGATCAGACACAACATAACCCCATAGGTCAAGAACCATCTGGAATTAGAGGCCACAGAATCATGAACCATGTGAATCACAAAATTTGAACTTGTGCTCAAAATGTAAACGTATACGCACAATAAATGTTAAACAGCCAGTCTGTCAGAATTAGGAAAATAGGATTTTATTTTCATATTTTAAAAAAGTCAAAAAGATGGAGGCACAGTTTCTAATTTTGCAATTTTTGCGTCTGAGATCAGTTTTCAAGTTCAGACAGCTTCTCCACTACAGTGCCTGTCAAAGTAAATGTGGAGTTCATCTATGTATGCATCTGTGTTTTGGTGGGGTTACAGTCAGCAGAGTGGCCTAGAGTCTTGGAATCAGTCACTGTGGCTATGTGAGTAAGCTTGCCAGTAGCTTCCCATGGGTCAGTGGTTCTTCCTTCACCAAAGATATTGGCCAATATGTACAGCCTAACATGTACTTCAAAATGGTATTAAACCCATAAAAACCATAAAATGCAACTGCATTTTAAGAAGCAGTATTTAATATTAACTTTGTCTGTCTTTCCATCTATCCATTCCTGCATTAAATCTTGCACTGTTGGTGTTCCACATGTGACATCAAAATACATTATAATCATGTCAGCCTTTATGAAAAGGATAACTAAGGAGGTCAGAAATGTGTGTCATGTGACTTATGCTGCACAAAGACTAGCATTTATGCCTGATGATTTTTACTTACTCTAAACTCTATGTTCCTGTATATCATTTGCATTCTCAACACCACTGGTCAATAGATGTGCAACCTGTGAAAGTTAGAGTTTACATATTATAGACATCAAACTATCGAAGCCAAATAGATAGATTGATAGATATAAGTGTTGTTTCAATTAAATTTTGCAAAACAATTTATCATAGCAAATATACTGACTTTATGAAAACTTCAATATGCAAATGAAGTTGAAGGTAAAATCTGATTTTACTCATTTTATCAGTAACTGTATAGTTCTAAAAAGATTTTAACAAAGAAGTTTCCAGGTTATTTGTCAGGTTAGTTTACTAACCGGGCATCAAAATCTAATGGCAGAATCATATACATCTGCATCCTTTTATATATCTAGTCAATTTTTACATCTTCTATTGTTAGTCTCTTTTTTAGCATTGTTTCTGTGTAAAATGATACTTTTGCTTTGTAAATGATATGTTGGTAGAATGATTTGATAATTTCAAGTTGTCTTGCATAACTCAAATTCATCCTTGAGATTTTCCACTTTATTCATTGAGGTTAGCAATATGTCACCCAAAACATTAATCCATGCTTGAAGAAAGAAGCATGGTAAGCCATCAATGTATATTGTGGTTGCTTTGTTCCTGGCATAAATGTGCTGCATTCAGAAGATACAGTTCAAAATCTCCAACAATATCAGACAAATATTACACTATTAAACTCCACATCCAGCAAATTTTCAGATCATTTCTTGAACTCTCATTAATTTTTTTCAACATTTCTCTTATCATAAAAGGCAGTGGAAAACATGTGGTTGAAATTTTTATGTTAACAGGACCACTAAATATTGCTTCATATGTGGTTTCAATTTTGATTTTTATTTCCTTCCCTGTTGGCTATTTCTGATCTGTTGCCTCAACGGATCAAAAGAAATTTTATTTCAAATTTGTTTGGAAACATAACAGGAAACTGTTATGCAAAACTGTCATGATTCTGCAATACATGTTTCTAGGCATACTAGCATTTTCATATGCTCTCTGTATCTTTCTGTCCTTCTGTACTTCAAAAAAATATTTTAAATTTTGTGACGGTTTATAATTTTTGTGATGTCTCTGACGTTTTTCGTTGTATTTATGCCATTCCAGCAACACAAGTCCTTCACTACACAAATATTTATACATTTTAAGATTTTTGCTTTGAAATTTAATTAACTACTAAAATCCATAACATCAAATAGACATAAAGTAATGAGTGGTCATGAGCTAGCTTTTAATTTGGTATAGTGTATCTCATGATCGTATGATCTCAGTGATTAATTTCCTTTTAATGTTCTTAATGATGAAATAAACAATCCATATGCATGTACATAAAAATAAAGTTATTTTTATCACACGTTTTTATTACTTTCAACATTTTGTTTTCTTTAAGGTCTGTTCAAAGCAAACAGAGATTAGACCTTAAACCACAAACACTTTCTCTCGTGTGCAATGAAGCTTGTCCATGAAAAGTCTAGGAATTGATTTTGTTTGCTTGTGGTATATATAGATCATGTTGTCTCTTATGTAATCATCGGTGTCAAAGAACTTCATGTTCTCTTTCATGTCAGTGTTAAAGTTGCCAGTAAAAAGTTTACTTTCATTTGTACATATTTTTTTGCTTGTTCTTTTCCTGGTGCTTTCCATTTGTTTGCCATTTATACTGTTATTCATTTCATCAATTTTAAAAATTCCTATTAAAAATCAGTAATCGATATATGTCTCAAAGTTGTACTATGCTTTCTGCAGAATTGAACCACAGTGGTTGTTCAAAAAGTACAACTCTATACATTATTCAGTTTCAACCCTATGTCAGGCACAGCTTAAAATTTATTAAGTGAAGAACATAACTTGGTTTGTAACTTAATATATACAGTACTTATGGTACAGTTAGTTTAGTTCCTTTCCCATTTTTGATTAGTTTCTTTAAAACTTCTGATATTTCTTCCAGAGGTGCTATCATCTTCTCAGGTGTGAAAGCATGGTTCTAAAATAGTTGTGCAACTCTTTCATTTCTCCCAATCAACCTCTGCAATGTACGCTGTTTCATTCTCATCTGACATTTTCTTCATAATTTTATTTTATTATTTGCCCATCGAAAGGATTTTTGTTTTAATTTTTATTTTATTTTTGCCAGGACATATATTGGCACATTACCTATTAATACAGATTATTTTGATCTAGATACGTGATGAAGGGAATTAGTTTGGAGCTATCGTACTCAAAATAATTTTTAATTTGTCCCTCATTAATTGTGTAATACCTGTCATTGAATTTGGCATATCAATTAAGAATTAAGCTACGTCCATCTCATATTCAACTGTTGATCATCATGAATGTGTCACAGTCTGTCAAATATTCAAGGTCTATGCCAATAAGCTTCAAAATTAGCATCATGAGTTAGTCCTGGTTCACTGAAAGAGTAAGTAGGGTTGAGTTCAGAGTTTTACATGCAAACACGTCTGAACTCCTACAAATTTCCCACATTGACGTATTTTTTTTTATCTCAGTCATGGTGACTTTGAGCTGAAATGTTTCATGGCATCCTGACCTGTTTCAGTAGAATAGTGATGAGAACTTTTCTAAGAGTGGTATTTCTTTAATGTTTCAAAGCTTGGTAAGTATTCATGTGGTAAATGTCTTATTTCAAATATTTTAAGTTGCAATAATTGAAACCATCTAATATTACCTGACAACTTCTCATCACTCACCTCGTTACCAACTGCTCCACTGATAATACCATGAATCTAAAGATAATAACAAGTCTTATTGTTCTTTTAAAATCAGCATCCTCTCGCTCTTTCATGAATCTATTGACCAAAAAATCCTTGCTGTATGAATGTTTTTATCATTGTTGATCAATATGCTTCTTACCCCTTGATCAGAATCTGTGTAACTGACTCCTTAATAAACAACTGTTATAATGAGTCAAATTATGAACATAAAGAGGTATGACTTTTGAATATTTCAAATTTAAATTGCAATTGTCATAAGCAAGACCTCCATACTTGCTTTGTTAAGTGCTTGTGTTAAAAAAATCTTTATGAGCAACAATTTCTTTTTCAAAAATACGGCACACACTGGTCAAGTTAAATTCATTGTCATCTTCCTCAATACATACCATAAGTTTTGAATTCTAAGGTTCCAGCTCTAAATATACTTGTTTTGTGATTTTGCTCAAATGGTGCCTACATGTAACTTTGTCTTGCCCAAAACTAGATGATACCAACATGCCAATCTTTCTCACTTGGGATTACTGTAGCAGGTCTATTGCATTTATACACAACTATATCATGCACATTCTATCATATACAGAATATATTTTTCAGATTTATCAATATTATTAAATTTTTACAGAATATCTGTTAAAATAAATTACTGTATCATTCTAAACTGTCTTTTTAAGGTCTTTGAGAGTCTGTAGGGCGTTATTTAAATTGAATCCAAAGCATAAAAAAGAGGTTCATCAATTTTAATGTTATGGGTTATTTTACATTACACCCAACTGGATAATTCTTTGTATGAGCGGTTCATATCTATGTTCAAATTTAGTGGTCGAACCTGTCAAATTACAATTTGTGCAAACTGTGATCCTTTAGTTAAATTTTGCATTGAAAATTTGCATCCCATAATATGTAAATCACAAAATTAATCTCTTATTTTCTCATGAAGGCTCTATAATGAAAAAGGTTGAAAAATACTTTGTTTCTTTCCAGTGAATCATGAATTTTCATCTTCTAATATGGACTCATTTCATGGTCTTGACTAAAGACTATGTGCATATTTTGATCAATGCCATGAGAAATTTTTTTAATAATTGATAATTGATTTTATTAGAGAGAATGATTCTTTCCTTTCAACAGTAATTAGATTTTGTCCCAATTTCTGTTCACTACATGTTGCACATGTAGTTACCAATGAAGTTTTATTTTATCCTCTTGTTGTCTAATACATTGTTCTTTGAACAGTCTATTTTTTGAGATCTACTTAGCTATATTTAACTCTGACACATTCTTTACGGTCATGATGTATTTTGTTGTTGATTAGACATTCTGGTAACACGGATCATAAAATAAAGATAATGGCATTGTCCTTCTTTCAACGATTGGTGCAACACGATCACCTGAAGTGGATCTGAAGTACATTAATAAATGTACCATGAATAGATTTATCAACAGTCTATGCAGTTTATATGTTGAATCCATGATAATAGGATCAAAAGGTGTACCCAATAGATTTCAAATTAGTATGAAAAAGGCGCTGTATGGAACAAAAGTGAAACCAGTGCCAAATGTATATTGGCACATATAGTACAGCACAATAACAGAATCTGTGCATAGCACAATGTTTGATACTAGAAGATGTAATTGTAACATCATCTTCTTCTTACATCCAAAGAAGCATTAAATCTATTGTCAAACAGATTAAACATTTAAAGAGAAATATTAGACATTTTGTTCAACAAGCTAGAGAAGACAGAAGAAAATCGAAACAGATTGATTATAAAAAGTTATGGCAAAATGAACGAGAAATGAGAATGGAAGAAATCAAGGAATACAACAAAACAAATCGAGAACCAACTGCTAGGCCTCACAGAACCGATAAGAAGAAAAACATATTTTCTTTCTTATAGAATCTCAAATTTTCCCTCATTAATTAGAATCAGCTACATCATTTAAAAATTTGAGATATTGTCTAATCCTATCCAAAACCAGGTTCAACAAATTACAATGATGGAGCTTATGCATAGCACAATGCTAAAACCGGTGCTTTCAATTAATAGAGATTAAACTGCAATGGCTGAATCTGTGTAAGGACGCAAAGACTGCGCCTTCAACAAAATGTAGATTAAAGTACAATGGCTAAGCCTGTGTAAAATGGTGATCCTGTGTGCACAAAAATGGTGAAGCTGGTGTGAAGTAGAATGGTAAGCCAGTGCCAAATGCACATAAACATGGATTGTACAGCACAATAGTGGCGGCTGTTTATAGCACAATGTTTGATACTACAAAATGTAATTACTACATCTGTGATATAGTGTAGGTATACCAAAACTAATTAACTTTAAGCATGGCAGTACTCTCACAGTAATCCTTATCAAAATAAATATTAATCATATCCACTTTATTCCAATTCAAACTAACAGCAAAACATCAGAGAGTAACAAGATCAACCTAATTTACAGGACAACATTAGAGACATGGTTAATTGTTAATTATGGTATGTTGTTTGGGAAAAAAAACTATTCTGTTGCAACATAGATCCACAATCTAATTTATTTATTTTTGAAGATTTTGAAATTTCTTTTACCACATTATATATCACGCATAAACAATTTAATTCTCCACTGTTTAATATCTAATGGAAATGTTTATCATGCATTTATTATCATGCATTTTTATGCTATTTAAATGTCTATCGGTTTCAAAAGTATATAGGATGCAGATATAATACCACCTGACATTATTGTGATAAATTGTTTTGCAAAGGTTACAAGTTAGTGTCATTCATTAATTATTTATAGAGGCATATTTTATGGATATTTCTGTACAGTTTCATATCAAACCATTTTTCTACATTACTGAATGTATTATTTTCAATTAATTGTCGAGGATAAAAAATTAAATTACGTCCTTTAAAAGGCAAACAAATTTGAAACAACAGCTACCATATATACTTGCTTATAAGTCAAACTGCAGACAACATAAACCCTGATCTGTCATAGCAAAATGCATAAGCAGATCAGGGTCTGTGTTGCAGATTTTATTGAATAATCTTAACAAACTGCATTTATCCAGCTATTCCAGCACATCATGTGATGGCAGATCAGGATCTCTGCAGTTTGCAGTTTGACTTGACTTGTATGCAAGACTGTACAGTAAAGAAAATTGACTTGATTCATGAAAGGGTACATAGACCAAAACAGACAGCTATTAAATAGATGAAACATTTGTATATGTCTATCTTTCTGCTTTTTGCTGACATTTTTAAGAAGATTGGTTGTATCTCATTTATTCAGTTCAGAACTGTGTGGCATTTATGTAATAAGAAACAGTTTCTTGCACACCTAAGTTTTAGTTTGAATCAAACTTTTAAAGGTAGTGGCTGAGTTGCTACTATGTGTAGTTTTCAAAAATTTTAATTAAAAAACCTTGTGCCACAACTACTTCTTAACTACTAAATTGGAAGCAAAGAAGCCTTTAATTTGTATGCAATAGTTAAACTGGCTGAAATTTTCACTAGCCCTTGAAAATCGTCTCTACTTCATCTATATGATCCAGGCTTGCATCTCAACATGCTTGCAAATGTCTCTTGACGCAACCTGCCTTAGCATTCTTTTTCTTCTAAGTGCGAAGGACATTGTAGCATTGTTCTTTGCATGTACTATAATCCGCCTTAATGCGATCTATCTCTGCATCAGTTAAGCAAAGTTTCTTTGCTACATTCCACCAATCACTAATATTATCAGTCAGTTGGTGTAATTTTTGTTCTGTCTCTGCTATAACCTCTGGTTTATCTGAGAAAGGCAGTAAATTCACATATCTTATGTACAATTAAAGCAGCATGAAAAATTATGATTGTAGATAGCACTGCTGTATTGTATGAATATGTGCGTGAAAAAATAGAAACTAGAAAATACTTGTGCAGTAGGAAAATAAAAATTGAAGTCGCTAGCAATGTTTCTCGTTATGTGGTGAATCTATAAAAGGGAAAGTCACCATCCTTGTTATGAATCAGGAGACAATATCCCAACTGGTAAATTAATATTAAAGGATTTCAAATATGGTCTTCACAATGATTGGGTCAATGTCAGCTTCGTATCTCAGTTAGTCCCAAATGCTTCTGATATTGCATCAGTTGATTTTTACTGACAGACACAGGAAATTCAGAAATAGCCTTGACCTTAGCATCTATACGTTTAACTTGTCCATGTCCCAGGATATGTCCTAGAAATGTTACACAAGCACGGCAAAACTCACTTTGGATAAATTAATTGTCAAATCTGCATCAGTGAGTGCGTCAATGAATTTCCGAATTGTTGCTAAGTGATCTTTCCAGGTGTCGTTTTAGAAGATAACATCATCGATATAAGCATCACAATATTGTAGCCCAGGTGTAATCATGTTCATTAAACGTTGAAAAGTACTAGGAAAACCTTTCATCTCAAACGGCATTACTTTATATTGATAATATCTATCTGGAGTCGCGAACACCATAATTTCCTTTGCCCTTTCCGTCAGTGGAATTTGCCAAAATCCTTTCAGAAGATCAAGTTTGGTGACATACTTTCCATTTGCAATTTTATCAATCCAGTCATCGATTCTTGGTAATGGAAATGAACTTGTTTTAGTCACACTGTTCATCTTTCTATGATCAGTGCACACATGGAAAGTATTATCTGGTTTTGGAACAAGTGTACATGATCAACTCCAGTCACCTTTACTGGGCTCTATGAAATCATTCAATAGCAAATACTGAATTTCATTTTTCAAACATTCCTGTTTTGAGAGGGTTCATACTGTACGGGTGTTGTTTCACAGGTGTGGAATTTACAGTATCAGCGTCATGGAAGATTTTTGTTTGTTCTTGTAAGAACATCTGGAAATAAGTGCTCATACTCAGGTAATAACTGTTTTAGTTCATTCTTTTCTTGTTCCTGCAAATGTGAAACTGTCTGGCCGAGATTATTCATAATTTCTGAATTTCGAAGATTTGTTACTCCAAAATCAGTAAGTCCGATCGCATTCCATCGCTTAAATCCCCAGTGTGTGGGACTGGTACAATTAAATTAATTGCATGATTAACCTGGCGATCTCTATCCACATACTTATTTAAAATATTTATATGGCAAAATTGTTTTTGTTTTCGCCAACCCAGGAGTACTGATGATATAATTTAAATCATTTTATTTCTTTTCAAGTGTGTTGGGACCATAATATTTTCCC
This sequence comes from Megalonaias nervosa, assembly GCA_016617855.1. Lineage (NCBI taxonomy): Eukaryota > Metazoa > Mollusca > Bivalvia > Unionida > Unionidae > Megalonaias > Megalonaias nervosa. Next base: position 4,135 of record JAECUM010075561.1, on the reverse strand, counting down.
GGAAGAGAATTTTGTGGTACAAGCAAGAGAGCCAGAACTCTATCAACAGGCTGAAATTTCATTTCCTTTGCATTGTTATCACACCTTAATTTCATTTTTGACTGAGTAGAGTGCAGATTAGCTCTTGCAACCTCACAAGAACTTGACAACTTATACCTAAATTTGGAAACATAATTGAGAAGATTCATTTCGTTATCTTTATTAGAAAGAAGTTTATCTTTTAACAACTTCAGTGGCCCACTCACAGTATATCCAAAAACTAGTTCTAAGGGACTGAATCCTAATGATTCTTGAACTGATTCCCTAACAGCGAACAATAGGCAATGAATGCCTTCATCCCAATCTTTGCCAGTATCAAAACAATATAACCGGATCATATTTTTCAAAGTTTAATGAAATCTTTCTAAAGCGCTTTAGCTCTCAGAGTGATAGGCAGAAGACATGAATTGTTGGATGCCTAATTCAAGCATAATCTGCTGGAATATTCCAGACATACAATTTGACCCATGATCAGATTGAACAGATTTATGAAGACCAAACTGAGTAAAAAACATATCAAGTTTTTCACCATTGTTTTAGTTTTAATATTCCTCAAAGGAATTGCCTCTGGGAATCTTGTTGACGCACACATTATGGTCAACAAGTATTGGTTACCTGACCTGGTCTTAGGTAAGGGACCAACACAATGTAGCATTATTCTGCTAAATTGTTCGTCAAATGCAGGAATAGGTTGCAGATGAGCCTTAGGTATCTTCCGATTGGGTTTTCCTACCATTTGACAAGTGTAACAAGATCTGTAGTATCTACAAACATCACTTTAATTTTTGGCTAATAGAAGTGATTCAAGATCTTGTGATAAGTTTTATTAATCCCTAAATGACCAGCCAGAGGAGTTTCATGGGCCAGACTAAGAATTTCCTGTCTGTACGATTTTGGAACTAGAATTTGTTAGTTCACTGACCACTCGTCACCAGCAGGTACCTCAGGTGGTCTTCATTTTCTCATAAGAATCCCATTTTTAATGAAATGACAAACAGATACTTCTGTGGATTCATTTTCACTAATGGCCCTCTGAAACAAATAGGAGATCTCAGGATCTTTTTCCTGTTCGACGACAAGTGATTGTCGTTTGTCACCCTGACTAGAATAAAGAGAATGAGTAGTTGAAAGAGGATCACTATGATCAATACACCCTTTGATTGATCAAAACGAGGAGTGAAACTGACCTCATCAAAAGTCTGGCCAATACATGTGTCAGCTAAAGGAATTCTTTCCTGATCAACATCATTCCCAAGAGCTTTCTTTGCCATAGCTCTAGTAACTGCACAAGCTGGGTATAAATCAGGAAATTCTTTTAAATAGGATATACATTCTGATCTTGTCAGTTACAAGTGGATTAACCACAAACTTACCTCCACCTAGGTCATTGCCTAGAAATTAATGAATGCCCTCAGTCGGTAAAGAAAACACTGTTCCGACTGTCACGTGTACTGGGACTAAGCCTGATGACAAATTTACAGAATGGAGAGGAACATTAATAAAGCCGCACTCTACTCCCTGAATAAGAAGACTTCTCAGAAAAAGGCAAAGTACCCGATAACAAAAGACTTTGAGAAACTCCGCTGTTCTTTAAAATTTCAACAGGGATGGGATTGGCCGAATCACCCATGAGTGATATAGAACCCTTCGACGTGAATTGTTTATAATTATCCATAATAGACCCAACAAATGTATTGCTTTCGATACATTGCTGTGACCTTGACCCCTTAGAATGAGGGCACTAACCTGACATTTTTAGTAACATAAAAACTTGAATTTGTATGTAAAGTGGGGGATTGCTTTTCAATTGCAGCTCCAATTCTTTTAATCTAAACTGATATTGCCTTTCTTCCTTTACTCTTTCACTCTGCATTTGCATTTGCATTCGTTTCTCTTTCCTCTTTCTCCAGTTGCTTTGCTTTTGTTTTCTTCTTCTGTATCTGCTTTTGTATCTCTCTCCTCTTTCTCCAAGTGCATTTTCCTCTCTCTCTCATTCCTCCTTATCTAATTGCATTTGCCTCTCCTCTCTCTCTCCAATTGCATTCTCCTTTCTCATAAGAATCCCATTTTTAATGAAATGACAAACAGATACTTCTGTGGATTCATTTTCACTAATGGCCCGCTGAAACAAATAGGTAAATTACATGTGTGTTAAAATTTGAATTCTTTCTAATTCTTTTTATTTCATTTTTATATCATTAAATATAATTAGTGCGATGATGATTATGTTCGCAGGGTCTGATTTTTTGTTAGAAACATCGTGTTTATTTAGAACGTAAATGTGACTCGCGTAAGCACGATTTTTGCATGACGGTTTTGTTGTATTAAGTAAACAGTCGGAAATAGCTATGTAAATGATAGGCTGTGATTTCTAATAATACTTGTTGACATTCTATACTACGTTGGCCATATTTCGAAATCGCCATGATTTCTTCGTGCGTGTACATGAAATGACGTATTATTTTGCTTTAAATACTCAGGTACCTGCGAAGTAGTCTAGAGTCATATTTTAACATCTTAGAGAGTCACATTGTAACATCTTATAGAGTTTCTAATACCTTAAGAAGAAGGTATTCTTTTGTGCTTGAAAGAGTTGTTCGTTCGTACGACTGTAGAACGACATGTGTTTTGTTATTGATGATAGCTGTATTTCATCTACCTTTTAAATTTCCCTGGAGAACTACACAACTGGCTTTGGACAAAGACATTTGGTCAAATTAATTCTAAATTGGAACAGAACAGTACAAATTGTGATTCACAGTGAAAATTCTGGACACTTGTGTAAAACCTTCGTCTGACGTCATCATCCGCCATCTTGGAACGGAATTGAGATTCAGACTACTTTAATTAGAACTGTTTATTCACAGGACTTATGTGTTTTTCACAATTTTAGGACAAATTTTTGGATCTTCTTCGTAAATCGTAAGTCTTATTTCATATTTTTACCTTTTAACCGTGTTTTCTAGGGAAATAAATTATTTTTGTTAAAACCTACAAAGCTTGTTGTCTTCGCTGTTTTCTTTATGTTACTTTAAACGAGCCGATACCCATAGTCATAAAGTAAGTAACGGAAAGATGCAAAACCAACACACATTTTATAGCTACTACGGCGTGACAAAGCTCAAATCTCCAACAAAGGACTAACATGATTTAACCCATCAAACAGGAAATAACCTAATTCTTCTAACAACCCACCGACCTGTCGAATGGGAAACAGCCAAAACCTTGTCAACATATTTACTAATAATTGTGTTATGAGTAACTGTAAACACGTACGTAGGCATCTATCTATTATTCACCCTATGCAATTTGACGTTCTTAATAGTTTAAAACAGAATCTATGGTCGTACGAAATTTCAACTAAAGACAACACTAGTCTACAGCCAAAATGCTTCCGAAATAAATATAGTCAAACGTTGCTAATTCTGCGTCAGTATATACGACCCTTGACTTGGGAATGGCGGAGGATAAGTGAGTTATAAAGGGAAGAGATCTCAATTTAACCAAGAAATGAAATGACTAAAATACATCTTTGACTGGATCTATGAATAAATCAATGACTGGATTTGGACAGTACTTGCTTTTTACGCAAAACAATGAATGATGCAATATGAAGCTGGTATTGCTTCATACACGATATGAATTGCATCATGTTAATCCTAGAAGTCATGGATGATGTAATCAGAACTAAGATTACTTCACTCTGCTGAACAAATTGCCCTATATCAGCTCCAGAAATCATACAGTGTCGTGCTCTCTTATTTGTCAGTGTTTGGTTTTGCAAAGGGACACATTGATGTTTAGCAAAAGTGGGCAGAGATGCTTCATACTTGTGTGAACAATGCAGAAAACTTCTTTGCATCACAAAAGCGCAGTATAACCACTGTGGTTAAGAAAGCCTATCACCTTGATTTTGGCTGCAAAATTGGAGATCAGGACACGAGGTGGGCCCCACACCAATGCTGCAACTATTGTGCAACAAATCTTCGCCAGAGGTTGAACAGCAAAAGGAAATCTATGCTTTTTGCAGTGTCGATGATTTGGATAGAGCCAACAGATCATATCAGCAATTGTTACTTCTGCATGGTGCCTCCAG
>JAECUM010075553.1:0-21526 GCA_016617855.1 Megalonaias nervosa | reverse complement strand
GTAAAGTAACTTGATCTAGATACAGGGTCGCAATAAAAGCAACTAAATCAAGTTAACGTAATAATACCCTGCACGTATATATTTTTAATAACATAAAGAATCTCTAACTTTCTATGAGTTTGCGTGCTGCTGTACACTACATCCCTAAGATATATGAGTATATGTTGGCGGAATAGCTAAAGTGCTGTAAAATGAATTACTGCATTGGATGTGTTTTTCTTGTTGATTATGCGAACTGGTTCACAAAATTATGAATTGGTAACGTAATGATATCAGCTTTAGTCCCAGCAAGGTAAGATGTCGGATATGAAGACACATATCTGTCTTTGCAAGTGTCAACAGTCTAGCTGAGAGTTATTAGTGCTATCTGAGTATGCTTCAAGTCTGGTGGAGGACCGTTCTCTTTGCAAGTGGCAACAATATAGCTGAGATTTGTCTGAGTCACTTTAGCACGTTAGTAGTATAGTGGGGCACCCTAGCGACAATGGGACTTCTATGTTAAACTGGGGGGGGGGATTGTACCCTGGCGACAATGGGAATTTAACATGGGGAATTTTAACATGGGTGGGACTATAGACGGACAAGATTTATAGCGACAAAATATCACCCTGGGCCTGTTTACGGACAATGGGAATTTTGTATAGGGACAAGAGGAATGGAACAGGTAGGGTGACGTCACGGTACTGGACACTTGCAACAATGTAGCAAGTAACGTGACGTCATGCCACCTGTTTCATTTCTATACAAAGTTTTATGCATTTGCGTTCGTGCCAGTGGATAGTATAGTATGTTTTATCCATTCGCGTTCGTGTCACCTGTTGGGGAAATTTAACATGGATGGGACTATAGACGGACATTTTTATACGGACAAATGGCACACCCTGGGCTACTATAGCGTCAATGGGAATTTTGTATGGGAACAATAGGAATGGAACAGGTGGCATGACGTCACGGTACTGGACACTTGCAACAAGCTGAACACGAACGCGAATCACATTTTTCATTTAGATTTTCCATGCTCCTAATTTTATAGCGCATGCGCATGACGTCACAAATATGACGTCGGAAATTCCTTTTGGAGAAACCAAGTATTTATTTTTAGTTACAAATTGTGGTAAATTCCTAAGGAAAACCCCACTATCTATTTATAATCTCATCTTGTAGGAAAGTCCTATGAACTAACGTAGTATCTATTTATAGCTACAACCTGTGGAAAACCCAAGTCTATATTTATAGTCCCAAAATTTCCAGCTTCAATGACGTCACTTTGCTCAACACTAGGGGAATAATGGCAACAGCCGAACACGAATGCGAAACACATTTTTCATTTAAACCTAGTATCTATTTATAGCTACGACCTGTGGAAAACCCAAGTCTCAAACTTTCCAGGTTCAATGACGACACTTTACTCAACACTAGGGGAATAATTTGTATCGTGCTGATCGGCTTGAGAGTGAAATGAATACTGAGAGGGAAATCACCATCCCTTTATATATACACTGAGCCTGACATGGATATATAGGGGTCCATGGCGTTTCAAATGTAGTCATTTGACTTTTTGCAGTCAAGATGAAACGATCGCATCATTTTGTAAAGAAAGGAGAAGAAAGTAAGAGGCAGAAATGTGATTTGTCGCCTCGCACAGTAGCTGAAGTCTTGGCTCAAATTCATGCCAGCGATTTTGAAAATGAGATGAGTGAGCCAGAATCAAGGCCCAGAGAGTCTATACCAAGTCAAAGTCCATCACCACCAGTAAACCCTGAAAAGTTCTACCACATTCGAGAGACGGACAAACGCTCCTCTAGAAAATGTAGAACTACGGCCTACACGTACGCGGTGAAGTTTAAAGATTTCAAGTCCAACGTACCGTTGGAGAAAGCAGAAGGGTTCATCACCGATGTGTGTGATTCTTTGTTAACCACACTGAAACGGCAATGTGAAGCCAAAGAAGACGATCGCTTGAGATTTTCCATTCATCACGACAGTTTGAAGTCCCCTGTTTGGATCGAGTGTAGCAGTCCAGTAGAGTTGACACATTCCAAAGTCATGGACAAGATTCAACACCTGCAACAATCCAATGACAAGTTTCACATTACCGATGGAAAAGCGACACTGCTCATGACCCACGTTTCTCTTCCCCAAGGGACAGGACGCAAAAAAGTGTTATTAGTGGACGACCTTCGCAGCACCAAAACGAGCCTCGTTCAAATTAACAATCTTCAAGACAAGATGTGTTTAACCCGTACCATCGTGGTGGGACGAACGTATGCCGACAAGAACCACACGGCAGAATGGAAAAGAGCCTGGAAAACTATTCAACGATCGGACCAAGCCAAACAACGAAGAGAAGCAGAACTCCTGTTACAGCAAGCAGGCCTTTCCAAAGGCGCATCCTGTGGCATTCCTGAAATGCAAAAATTGCAAGACGTCTTGGCTCCACGCTACACCTTGAAAGTACACCCTCAAGAAGTCCGAGGACCTCTCTTGTTTCGAGGCAAAAATTTCAAAGACGGAAAATACATTCACGTCTATCATCACGATGACCATTTCGATGCTATCACCAGTATCACTGCATTCCTGGGATACGGTTATTACTGTGAGAAATGTGACTATGGCTATAACAATCGAGAACAACACAAGCATTGGGGATCGAAATGTGAGGGGTGTTTGGCCTCTAAACCCTGCCTTGACGAAAGACAACCACGAGTGCACTGTCCAGCTTGTCAGCGCACGTTTGTCAGCCCTGCCTGTTACCAACAACATCTGAAGACGCAAGGTTCACAGCAGAAATGCGCTTGTCAACTCCAGAAATTGTGCCCTACTTGTGGACAAGGCATACGTACCAATAATTCCAAGGCGCACGTGTGCTCAGGAAAGAAACGATGTCACCTTTGTCGCGAAATCGTGGACTTGGAACACCAATGCTACATTCAAAAATACCATTCCAAACATGAAGAAGAAGAAGATAATGACCAGAAGAAAGGGAATTTCATCTTTTGCGATTTCGAATGCATGCAAGAGAATGGCATTCACATTCCTAATTTCTGCGTGGGTCACCGAGCGTGTGAGAAGTGCATCCAAGAGCCTATCTTTACTCATTGCCCACACTGCAGCAAGATTCCTGAGGACGTGAAAAAATATTTTGGGGACCGAGCACGCTAACCGATTCCGCCCAATGGCTCTTAGACCCTATCGACGAGACGTGGAGTCAAGAGGACATCGAACGTTACGGAGATTGTCATCGCTATGCCACGGTGATGGCTCACAATTTCTCGGGATTTCTCGAGATACGATGGACAGTTTCTTTTGAAATACTATACGGACAAAGTACTGAACGTCCTAAAGTGACTTTGAACGGAGCCAAAATCATTTCCATGCAAGTATGACAAGTGCAATTTAAAGATTCGATGAGTTACTTGGCCATGCCTTTGAGTCGCATGCCTAAAATGTTTGTAATCACAGAAATGACCAAAGGCTATTTTCAACACTTCTTCAATACCGAAGCCAATCAACAAGCCGTTCTGACCCATTTGCCTGAGGCTCTCTACTACGACCCCGACAACATGCGTACCGACCAACAAGAAGTTTTCTACGCATGGTACCAGACTCACGCCTCGGACCCTTTCGACTTTCAGGAAGAAATGTTAAAATATTGTCGTTCCGACGTGGACATTTCACGGCGTTGCTGTGGAAAATTTCGAGAATTCTTCATGGAACACGGAGGGATCGGTCCTTTGAAAGAAGGTTGCACCATTGCCAAAGCGTGTTCCTTAGTATACCGCCAACGATTCATGCCCGAAAACACCCTGGCTGTCATAAGTCCTCAAAAGATGAACTTTGTCAAACGTCAATACTCGGTCAAAGCCCTATGCTGGTTACATTACTTGTGTGACAAGGAAGACAATGGATCTAACACGCTCGCAACGGATGAGGCTAAAAAAGCTTCGGAAGTTATTCGGTGGATGGTTGGAACTTAGAAAACCCCAAGATCGTGTACGAGTTTAACGAGTGCTTATTTCACGGATGTCCCATTTGCTACTCTCAACGTAACACGACAAATCAGTTTTTACAACGGACCATGGAAGACTTGTACCAGACCACTTGTCATTGACGATTAAACTTAGAAGAGCAAGGATACCAAGTGGTAGAAATGTGGGAACACGAGTACGATCACCGTTTGAAAACCGATCCCGAGTTTAAGCGCATCGTGGAAAGTCACAAGCTGGTGGACCCACTGAACCCACGGGACAGTTTGTACGGAGGACGGACGAATGCCACCTGTTTGCTTTACCAAGCCGAGGAGGAGAAAGGAGAAGAAATCAAATACTTGGACGTGTGTTCGCTGTATCCATACCTGTGCAAATATTGTCACTTTCCCGCAGGGCACCTGCAATTGCTGACAGAACACATTGACCTGAACAACATTCGACAATACGAAGGATTGATCAAGTGCAAAGTCTTGCCTCCCACGAACTTGTACCATCCCGTTTTAACTTATCATTGCCAAGGAAAACTGATGTTTCCCTTTTGTCGTACTTGTGCCGAAACGTGCAACCGAGATCAACCTTATCAGCATAGCCAGGAAGAATGCGCCTTAACGGTAACGTGGGTCAGCGTCGAATTGTTCAAAGCTCTGGACCTGGGCTACCAACTGTTAGAAGTGTAATAATTTACCACTTTCCCAAGACAGAAAAATACCACAAGGGCGACGAGACACAAAAAAGCATTTTTGCAGATTAGGTGAATGCCCTTTTAAAACTGAAACAAGAAGCCAGCGGCTATCCTTCCTGGTGCCACACGTTGAGAAAAACGAAGGAAGGCGATCGTTTCCCAAAGTGATGTTAAATTGCTTGTGGGGCAAAATGGCACAACGACCGTGTTTACCCAACACGGAGTATTTGACAGAACCATCTCTCTACTTCCAGATGATTCATGACAAAACTAAATACATGAAACACGTGGACGTCGTTCGTGAGGACTTGATCTTAGTCAATTACGAAGAAGAACTGGACTTTGTAGAAGCCGACGAATTGGAAATGTCATCATTGCGGCTTACGTGACAGCTCATGCTCGCTTAAAACTGCACGAAGCTTTAGAACTGTTAGGAGATCGTGTGCTGTATTTTGACACGGACAGTTGCATGTACATCGACCGTCTGGATCAACAGCACCCTGTCATCGAAGAAGACCGTTTAGGAGCCTGGACAGACGAGCATCCCCACGACAAGATTCTAAGTTTTGCAAGCGGCGGTCCCAAACATTACGGCTACGAATACCGTGACCTTCAAGGAGAAGTGCACACGGAGTGTAAAGTGAAAGGATTGACTCTCAATTATCGCACCAGTCGACTGGTGAACTTTGGGGTCTTGAAAGAAGCGTTGCAGTCTGGAGAGGATGGAAATTTTAAAGTGACCACCCACGATCCGCACAAGATTGTACGTTTACCAACACACCAAATTGTCAGTCGGCCTTTGGAAAAAGTGTATCAAATTGTGTACCATAAGCGAGTGAGACTTCCCAACCACTTTACTTTACCGTACGGTCACATCGATATTGGTCAACATATGAAAAGGGACAACGTCCAAGACCAATAGTTTATGTTAGTGACGGTACCAGAAGAAGAAGAACCACTCCCTTCAGGACAGGACAGGACCGTCATTGACATCCCGAAAGACCTGTGTGACTTTGCCCGGTGTATAGGCTCAAAGAACATTACACACTGTCCCTAGGACACAACATTTTCGTCAACAAACATGTTGTACAGAGACTTGTTTATATTGCACTTTGATCGTTTTGATGTGTCTTTTATTCATGTACTTAGCCATTTGGCTTTTATGTATTTTTGTCTTTCGTGTTGTTCACATTTAAAGATGGCAATAAATGTGTCCTGAACAAAGTATAAAAACTCTTGACCTGTCTGTCTTCCTGTCAAAAGTGACATTCCTTACATTACTACATTACGGCTACCTCTACTGTCTCTGCTCCCTGTTCCTCCACTTTGAAAGTCATCGACGTCCACTTAGATCGTGCTAGTTGGGAGGCCTTGTATCTTCGACATCCCTTTAACATGCTCATTGCTGGACCGAGCGGTTCAGGCAAAACCGAATTTGCCAAACGTTTGATTGAACATAAACATCATTTGATCGATCGTCCACCTCAACGAATCGTGTAGTGTTACAGAGTGGCAATTGGCGTACAGCCTTCCGTGAGAAAGTCAAGGCGATTCCATCGTGTTTGTGGAAGGCATTCCTGGCGAAGACGACGGGATCGTGTCTGACCCTAGTCAAACCCATTTGGTCATTTTTGACGACATGTTAGGAGAAGACGAAGAAGAAATTAAACTGTGGTTTACACGCAAAGGGCATCATCGTAATGCCAGTGTCATTTACAACACTCAAACTTTGTTTCAACAAAGTAAACCCATCGCACCATCAGTCTCAATGCTCATTATGTGGACTTGTTTAAAAACCCTAGAGATAAATCGCAAGTGAAAGTGTTAGCCAAACAGTTAGGAACGCCTTGGCTAACTCATGCGTACGACGATGCCACTCAAATCCCACACGCTTATTTACTCGTGGATTTAAGACCCACCACCCCCGATTATTTGCGATTTCGTACCCATCTGTTTTACCACTGGTGCCAAGATGGAGGGTCTGTCGTGTACACGTCTCCGTCGTCGACTTAAACACAACCACCAAATAAAATCTATAAAAAAACCTCGGTCACTTTGGTTCTGTCTCACACATCGTCAACATGACATCCCTTCAGTCTCATCTTCCCATCAAATTGATTCGTGCCTTGTACGGTATCAGTCGCGAAAAAAATCCACAAATACGTGATCGTGTCTTAGAAGCTAGTCTCAAAAAAGTCTTACGATGGTTTACGGTGACAGCACGTCAATTACTGCAAGGCATCATTCAGATTCCACATCAAAACAAACGGTTTTTTGACAGAAACAAAGTCGCCTTGACGCAACTGGCCGAGCCTTGCATCGACACACAGACCAAAAAGCAAATCATTTTGAAACCTGGAGGTAGCGGTTCTCTAGGAGGTGTCATCATTCGTTCCCTCTTAAAATGGGATCCCAATGCTCCCAAAGTTGTTCCCAAGAAAAAAGCCACTCCCCGACGTACCCAGAAGAAAACGAAAAAGAGCAACGGTGTCAAGACCAGGTCACAGCCTCAGAAAAAGAAAAAGAAAAGTCCACAGAAAACAGCTTCAACTCCCAAGAGAGCGTCTCCAAAAACTTCTCCTCCAGCGGTAACACCCTCTTCCCATTTAGCGGCAGTGGCCGCTGCTCACAAAGTACCTGCCTCCAGCATTAAAGCCCAAGAAAGATCGAGCATGTTACAGAGTTTACTGGATTTGTCCAAGCAAGAACTGTCCCGATTTATTCCGTTGCGAACTCCTCATCGTCGAGTGATACCTGTCCTCAAGTTGATACGACGTAAAGATAATCAGTGGCGGCGCATTCCAGTATAAAAAAGACCTGAGGCAAACAATAGGGATCAGTGTTTTTGTGCTGCTGAACGCCAAAAAGATGTCCCCTCCAAGAAGTGCACACCGTTACCATCGTGTTCCTTCTTCTGTTCAAAAAGTAAAAGGAAAAGCAAAAAGAAAAGGACTGCCTCCTCGTTTAGCAAAGCATTGGGACATGTTGTCTGTCCTGTCCAAAGCTCCTCCACCCATGCGAAAACAACTCATTCAAACTACCTCCAAAGACGTCATCGATACCGTGTGCGAGTGTTGTCTGAATGTCTTGAAAGGCACAATACCTTTGCATAAACACCAGAAAGAATGCTTAGCCAAAAATAGACACGTTCTTCGCCAAATGGTCCAAAAGAAAATACACATAGGTCAACAGAAAAAGATGTTAGTGCAACGCGGAGGAATTTTGCCCTTTTTGCCCATGTTGCTGAAAGGAGTAATGGGAACAATAGGAGGTCCCTTGCTGAAAGGAGTATTGGGAATGATGGGAAACATCCTGGGATGAAGATAAAAAGGTCAAAGAAGATAAAAGGAGGACTCTGGAGTCAAACAATCTCAGACGTGACCCTTGAACTCTGATGGAAGGACGAAAACTGACTTTAGTCCCTTACAAACGATGGATGGAATACCATCGTTGGCAACAACAACGGACCCAGCATTTACCCCCAAATCCTCATTTGACCGAGATGTCCCAGTTACAAAACGAATTGCAGTCGTTGATGGATCGAAGCGATTTGTCAGAAACGGAAAAATCGCAACGGTACGGTCAATTGTTGCAACGTCTGCAACTCTTTCACCAGAAAGTTTTAGAGGAAACAGCTCTACCCACTCTGAAAGATTTTAAGATTCTGATGAAAAGTCCTTCACCACCCACCCACCCCCAGCGGTCAACACAGACGCAACCTCACGGATGCCTGAGGAAGAAGAGGCACGAGAAGTCTTTCAAACACCGTAAGCATCTTCCATCCCTAGTAAGACTGCAGCGTCCTTGTTGACCCCTTCTCCTACACCCCAACGAGAAGAACTTAAAGCTTGGGTTAAAAAGTTGATGTCCACTTCGACAGAAGTGAAAAGGAAAGAAGGGAAACCAGAAGTGAAAAAAGAAAAGACGACCAAAGCCATCCCATTACCACCACCACCACCACCACTACCTTCAACTTCTATACACGTGGCACATCGGACACATAAAGCCGTTTCTAAACCACCCCCTCGTCCCATTCAGAGTAGCATCAGTGAAGAGTGGATCACTTATTAAAAAAAATGGAGAAGGTGGTAGCCAGCATTTGCTACGATCCAGCCCATCCCACAGGTTACGGAGGAGTTCAGAAATTGTATCGTGCTGCCAAAGCTCGACTGAACAGTATCCGTTTACCTCATGTGCAACGAGGGTTACAAGAACAAGCCACGTACACCTTACAAAAACCCATTCGACGAAAATTTACCAGAAGTCGCACCCAAGTGGAGGGCATCGATCATCAATGGCAAGCTGATTTAGCCGATGTCTCTCATTTAGCCACCTATAATCGCTGATACAAATATTTGTTTTGTGTCATCGACGTCTTTTCCAAATTTGCTTGGGCCGTGCCATTGGCTTCCAAATCGAGCAGTGAGTTGGTGCAAGCCCTACAACTTTGTTGAAACAAAGCGGTCGTCACACTCTTCGATGGCAAACCGACAAAGGCACCAAATGTCTGAACCAAGCTTTCCAAAGAGAATTGAAGAAACATGACATTCATTGTTTCACCACCGAGAATCCCGACACCAAAGCCAGCATCGTTGAACGTTTTCAACGCACCATGAAAGAACGCATGTGGAAATATGTTACGCATCAACACACTCTCAAGTACATCGACGTCTTACCGTACCTCGTCCAATCGTACAATCAATCTTACCATCGAAGCATCGGACGTGCCCCCCCCCCCAAGAAGTGACTCCCGAAAACGAAGTGACTGTCCTCGAGCGCCTGTTTGGTACGTCACCAACGGTGACTGTCCCAAAGAAATCTGGAGTGTTGGCAGCAGGAGATTGGGTGCGCATTGGCAAAACCAAACGCACTTTCGACAACCGTTACTTACCCAGCTTGACCACCGAATTGATTCGTGTCACTGAACGAATGCGTGGCCGTCATACTCCCGTCTATAAATTGGAAGACATGAACGGGGAAGTGTTAAAATGAACAATTTACTTTCCCGAGTTGCAACGCGTGACCAAAATAGAAGACGAAGTGTACGATATCGAAAGCATTCTCAATCAAAAAACCCGTAAAGAGGGAAAACATCGTGTCAAAGAAGTCAAAGTATGTTGGAAAGGATATCCTCCCAGTTTTGACTCTTGGATCGACGCTTCGCAAATCATCGACTATAAAAAGAAATGACCATCATGCCCTTCAACACAGCCTCAGCTACCGCAGTGACCGCTCCTTCGCCAAGTTCTTCTGTGCTAGATCTACAAAAACAACCCTTGAGGGTGTGGTGTGGAGAACGTGTGTCTAAAACGCAAATCGTCTTTTTCTGCCAGATCTTTGTAGTGTATTGTGTCATCGGTGCTGCCATTGCCAATTTGAGTTTGCAACAAGGAGACAAACAATTGTGGACCATTTTACTCAGCAGTTGCAGAGGTTACCTTCTTCCCAATCCGTCCCTGAAATATTCCTTGAACGGGTACAACAACAATGGGAGCCTTGCTTCCAACGTCAGTCCCCCTTCCAACAGTCACCATAACAATCCTCTTTTAGACACTCCTCTGACTTTCAGCGACCTCTCGGACACTAGAACTCTGGAATTATGAATAACCAATTTTACTTAACGTTACCCAGTGACAGTTCCATGGAGGTGTTTCCCAATAATACCTTGTGCTGTTACACAGCCAAATTACCTCAGGGCATCCAATTGGATCACGAAGCCCATTGGGAAGTGGCTTTGGTGGAAATGATTCACCCTACACAAATCCCAAACATCCTTCCTAATCAAATCAATTTTACGGTGGAAGTTCATGACGAGCAAGAGCAACAACACTTGGATGAACGCACCACTGCAAGTGACTCTAACAAAATACAAGACCCCAAAACTAAACGATTCACCTGTCTGTTGACCATTCCTGCAGGCTATTATTTTAGCGGACAACATTTGGTGAACACGATTTCTACCAAATTCAATACCGTGTTTGCCAAAGCCTTGGAGAAAACCAGAAAAAGTATCACCCTCGAGTACCACAAAATAGCTCGTCGGCTGCTCATCAAATTTTCAGAGGACAAAGTATTGGCCATTACATTTTGTCCTGAATTGTATGATATTTTGGGTGGAGACATCAAGTTGATCAAGATGAAAAACGAAATACCTGCCACGACCAGAAACTTGGATTTTGCAAAATATTTTCGATTCCCCGTAGAAATGAACCAAGGACTGAATTTAATTTTTGTGTATTCCGATGTGGTGGAGTACAACGTGGTGGGACACACCTCCGTACCGTTACTGCGTGTCATTCCTTTCAAAGTGGATTCTGCCACAGTCGCTGACGAGGAAGGTGGAAACACCTATCACGTTCACCCCGAATTTGTACATCCTCGCTATTTACCGTCAGTAAGTCATATTTCGACACTGTCAACATTACTATAAAAGGAGATCTAGGACAAAATATTCCATTTACCAAAGTGAAAGTCAGAGTCAGACTCCATTTTCGAAAACGATTAATCTAACCACTTGTCAGTCATGTATCCTGTATACCAAGGAGTCGCTCGAAAACGAGGACATGGTTTAGGAGATATGCTAAAATCGGCATCTCGTTCAGTGGCTCCCGTTTTGAAACCGATGGTGACACGGGGATTGCACGCCTTGAAAGATGCCGCGTTGTCGCAAAGCAAATAATTTCTCCAAAATGTCATCATTGACAAACAAAACCCCAAGGAAGCTTTCTTGAGAGCAGGAAAAATGTCTTGCTTCAAACGGGCAAAGACATTTTGGGCCGACGAGAAACTCCTATAAAATGATCTGGACGCTGCCGAGTCAGGCATTCCTGCTTCCCTGACGATACAGCAAGGAAAAGGCAGAAAAAGACGACGAAGACACCTCTTCAGAGGACTTCACACTCCCAGAGCTAGAAAGACTAAGAAAAAAAACCGTCCGAGAATTAGACATTTTTGATTGTTAAAAAAATTACAGGAAGAAAATGATGCACCGAGAGTCTTGCGCCTGTTCCAAGTTGGAACTGGATCTGTTTGCCATGCCACCCACCATGATGACGATGCAAGAATCCCAATGGGTCGAATTTCATCCCGTCTCCTCTTTGACGGATTCAGCTCCCATCGAGTTTGAAATCAAATGACAGCCCGAAGATTAGATCGATCTGAATAGCAGGTACTTGTACCTGAAACTGAAAGTGATCAAAACGGACAACACCAATCCGGGAGCCGATGCCAGAGTAGCTCCCGTCAAGAATTTCATGCACTCCTTGTTCAGCGAAGTGGATTTGTACTTGAATAGCAAACTGGTCACCAGTAGCATGGATACTTACCCTTACCGAGTGTACCTGGAAAATCTCTTGACGTACGGAAAAGAGGCCAAGAACACTCATCTGGATGCTTGCTTGGTTTGGAAACCTGACACCGCAGGTGAGAACAAGTTTAACGACACAGCTCTGACAGCAGATGACGATCCTCACGATGTGGGCTTTAACGACCGTCGAAAGAAAATCCTGCAAGGCCGTAGTTTAGAACTGATGGATCGTTTGCATTTGAACATGTGGTTGCAAGACAAGTATTTGCTGAACGGAGTGGATATTCGCATGAGACTCAATCGCAGCAGTATCGCTTTCCATTTGATGGCTCATGCCAACGAGTACAAAACCATCATTCATGAAGCCAGACTTTACGTGCGCCGCTTAGAAGTGTTACCTAAAGTGGGAAATGACATCAGTCAAACATTGAGCACAACGACCGCCAAGTATCCGATACGACGCGTAGAAGTGAAAATTTTCACCATTGCTGCTGGACTCCGATCCAAGATCGAAGATCATCTGTTCCAAGGACAGTTACCCAAACGTTTAATCTTTGGTATCGTCAGCAACGCAGCCCTCAAGGGAGCACGCGATCAAAATCCTCTCCAGTTTAAGCACTGCAAAGAGTCCAAGATCGAAGTCAGTCGCGATGGCAAGAGACCTTGTGTACCAGACCCTTCGAAACTAACTTTGCCCAGAAGAATTGCTTGAGATCGTACTTGTCCCTGTACAAAGCTACCGGACAACTAGGAACCAACACCAGTCACAGCATTTCGTACGAAGATTATGTAAGAGGTTACACTTTGTGGGCCTTTGATTTCACTCCAGACCAAGGCAGCGATGAGGGACATTTCCACCCTATAAGATCCGGTCAACTGCGTGTGGAACTTCAGTTTACAGAAGCTCTCACCGAGAACGTCAATGTCATCCTGTATGCCGAATTCGATAATACCATAGGAATCAACAGTTTGAGAGAAGTCATTCTAGACTATTAGAAGCTATGGAAGACTCTTATCCCTCTTTGAACAGTACAGAATCTTTGGAAATGGAATGAGAGGATACCGTGAAAGCAGAACCCAAGACAAAGACGAAGAGGACAAGGTGGTCACGTCCAGATGGCCAGAACAAGAACAACAGTTAGTGTCCTGTTTTGCTAAACACCTGGCGGATAAAATTACGGAATTGACCAAGAAAGATTGCTATGGATGTCAAAACGATCATCCCAGTCAAATTCAACACGATAAATGTCTGATGATGAGCCAAGAAGAAAAATTGGACGAGTATCTGGACGAAGCTTGGAGTCTCATCTCGGAAGAAGCAGTGTTGCATGAGTGGTAGAAGGTAGCCGTCTACTTCCCTCAAGAGGATTGTGTGGAGTATTTTGATTCGTATGGATTACCCCCTTTGGAAGACGACATCATTGATTTTATGAGAAGAAATGCCCAGACGACACGATTCAATAATGTGAAATTACAAGGCACGGATTCCATGGTGTGTGGACAATATTGTGTGTATTTTCTTCATCTACGCAGTCTTGGATATCCGTTAGAACATTTAGTGACTTATTTTGATCGTCATTCTTCTAGAAACGATGAAAAAGTAGATCGATGGTTTTGTGACCATTATGTTTATCTCTTGTCTTTAGCTAGGAAACGTAGTGTACATCAATGGCCTCATGACTTCGATCAGTGGAAATCTCACATAATTTCACAACGTTGTCAACCTTGTCAAAAAAAGTTTCTTTGATATTATTGTTACTTATTAGTGGTTAGTTGTTTGTTGAATAAAAAATGTTTTGAAAGAAAAAATGTGTCTATCGTTTGTTTTCAAAAAGCACTGTGAATATATGCTCTTTGACTTCTCTCTATCCCTCACCATGAAATTCGCTATCATAACGTTTCGACACTAAAACCGAATAGGGATGTTTTCTATCGCGTCCGCGTTTGAACCATATAAAGCGGGTTGGTCTCCAGTCTGGCCATCCACTGTTGACTCGTTAACCTATAAACATGCCTTCCAGACTAGCGAAGCTGAACGAAGCTTAAGTGAATTTACATCGTGTCAGGCTAAACCTGATACCGAAGCCTGAAGAGATAGAGAATGTCAGGATGTTATCAATAGCCCAAGGCCTGGTAGAAGAGGTCTTCAGAGAAGAAATCAAGAAAGAACAAGAAGAATGGACAGAGAAGTACAGACTTCAGAAGCAGAGAGAACAGCAACAACAGCGGCAGCAGCAACAGCAGCAGCAGTAAGAACCAGACAGAGGTTTTGTTGACTGTCGCGTCGACATCAATTAATTCTCCTTCTCTTTCCGCAGAAGCAGGCCGTTTCGTGTAGGAAACCCTGCCGCTAGACGGGGACGCAATCTTACACAGTAAAAACCATCACTCCCTGTCAACAAAAACAGCCCTTTGCAGGGCTACCCGAATACTCTAGAAAAGAGATATTAATTCAGTTTCCAATTTGTGTAAATGTAGAGTAGTGTGACTATAAACACTCACTCCTTTATTGTGGTGTGTGTGTGTGTATGTTTTTGCGTTCGCGCACGTTTGTGTGGATAGTAGATATG
Organism: Megalonaias nervosa; assembly: GCA_016617855.1. Classification (NCBI taxonomy): domain Eukaryota; kingdom Metazoa; phylum Mollusca; class Bivalvia; order Unionida; family Unionidae; genus Megalonaias; species Megalonaias nervosa. The sequence goes on along the minus strand of JAECUM010075553.1, from coordinate 6,979 downwards.
GGTATTTTTCCTCTCTTCCCTTTTGTGTGGATAGTATAGTGTGTTATATGCATTCGCGTCCGTTTGTGTAGATAGTAGGTATGGTCTGTTTTCTTCTCTTCCATCGTTTGTGTGGATAGTATATATGGTGTGTTTTATGCGTTCACGTTCGTTTGTGTGGATAGTAGAAATGGTGTGTTTTATGCGTTCGCGTCCGTTTGTGTGGATAGTAAGTATGGTGTATTTTTATGCGTTCCCGTACGTTTGTGTGGATAGTAAGTATGGTGTGTTTTTATGCGTTTCCATACGTTTGTGTGGATAGTATATATGGTATGTTTTATGTGTTCGCGTAGCCTTTGTGTGGATAGTAGATATGGGTGTTTTTTTTTTTCTCTTCCCTTCTGTGTGGATAGTTTATATTGAGTTTTTTCTTCCCTTCCGTGTATTTGTTTGTTTTTATGCGTGTACGTACGTTTCTTTGTGTTTGTATTTGTGCTTTAGTATGTGTGCGCGTACGTTTCTTTGTGCGTGCGTGTGTGTATTGATCCTTGTTTGTCCCTTTAAAACTCCCTTTATCCATATCAAATTCATGTCACCAACCTACCTACAGCAGCGCTTATTAGGTCAGTCACTTGCAACACTGTTGCCATTATTCCCCTAGTGTTGAGTAAAGAGACGTCATTGAAGCTTTGAGACTATAACTATAGACTTGGGTTTTCCACAGGTTGTAGCTATAAATAGATACTAGGTCTAAATCAAAAATGTGATTCGCGTTCGTGTTCGACTGTTGCCATTATTCCCCTAGTGTTGAGCAAAGTGACGTCATTGAAGCTGGAAATTTTGAGACTATAAATATAGACTTGGGTTTTCTACAGGTTGAAGCTATAAATAGATACTAGGTTAGTTCATAGGACTTTCCTACAAAATGAGATTATAAATAGATAGTGGGGTTTTCCTCAGGAATTTACCACAAGTTGTAATTAAAAATAATTACTAGGTTTTTCCAAAAGGAATTTCCGACGTCATATTTGTGACGTCATGCGCATGCGCTATAAAATTAGGCGCATGGAAAATCTAAATGAAAAATGTGATTCGCGTTCGTGTTCAGCTTGTTGCAAGTGTCCAGTACCGTGACGTCATGCCACCTGTTCCATTCCTATTGTTCCCATACAAAATCCCCATTGACGCTATAGTAGCCCAGGGTGTGCCATTTGTCCGTATAAATCTTGTCCGTCTATAGTCCCACCCATGTTAAATTTCCCCAACAGGTGACACGAACGCGAATGCATAAAACATACTATACTATCCACTGACACGAACGCAAATGCATTAAACTTTGTATAGAAATGAAACAGGTGGAATGACGTCACGTTACTTGCTACATTGTTGCAAGTGTCCAGTACCGTGACGTCACCCCACCTGTTCCATTCCTCTTGTCCCTATACAAAATTCCTATTGTCCGTAAACAGGCCCAGGGTGATATTTTGTCGTTATAAATCTTGTCCGTCTATAGTCCCACCCATGTTAAAATTCCCCATGTTAAATTCACATTGTCGCCAGGGTACAACCCCCCCCCTAGTTTAACATGGAAGACCCATTGTCGCTAGGGTGCCCCACTATACTACTCACGCTTAACATTTGCAGAGAACTATTCCTTTTATTTCATATTTTTTCACGAAAATCCAAAATAAATCGTGTTTAATGTTATATCTACGTCTCAAACTTTGACCTTCCTCCTCTGTAGCTCACAATTGTTTTAATAATAGACTTTTTACTAATATTTGAATATTGATAAGTTCCTCTGCCACTTATTTTTGTCATTTTGAAGGAAGATGTTTCAAATAAACAAATGAACAATGCCAAAAATAAGTATTTCTTTGTTTGAAAACCCCTAATAAAATAGATTCCGACAAAATGCAAAAGAATTAAAGATTTTATATAGCCAATGAATGTAAATATTTAGTGAATTAGGTATAATCACCAAATATTGTTTTCTAATAACCAATCGTCATATATTTTCTTTGATTGACTTCGATTCTTTTTAAGATAAAATGAAATCGGTTTAAATGTACAAATCTACATTTCACTCTTATCCTAAACAGAATTTAGCAACTCTTTTAGCACATTAATGTCTATATCATACCGAGAGAAATCGGATCTAATTACCTTTAACAATGACATACTGACGCAGCTGAAGCGGCCCACACGATACATTTAGACTCCCACTCGAAATGCAAAAACGTATCGCAATTAGTTATTGTTAAAATGCTACTACAAGAAGAGATGTATTATTATTATTATTATTATTATTATTATTATTATTATTATTATCATTAACTTTGCCATTATTTAGTACACTATGCTGTATATTTTGCACTGTTGCTTACTACTGTAAACATGAACGGCTTGTAGCAGGATTTGCGTAGCAGATCACTGTTTGGAGTTTATAGGATCTTAAGTGTACGCCTGGACGACCAAAACTAGTGTTTTTGTCTAGGAGCGATTTTCACTACCCTGTGGATATCTCGACACCACTCTTATAATGACCATGTCACGCCATAATTACCCCTATCATAACCCCATTACGTAGGACTGAGAGTAATTTCTGGAGTTAATGAAACGTGATTTCTAATGCCTTTCGTTTTTTACTAAAATATTTGGACATTGAAAATATAAATTTTGGGCCTTTTCATTGCCACATTATGAGCAAAAGGAGATGGTGAAAGCTGTACCATATAGCCACGATATGAGCAAATTAAGATGATAAAGGTTGAACGTTAAACATTTTGAAAGAAAAGGGCGCTACAACCGATAAATAGTGTCTGTTTAGTGTACCTAAGAAACGATGATTATGATACTGTCTTTCTTTGTATTTGTTGTCGAAACTTGTTTAAAATGACAAAATAGAAAATGCATTTTGAGATGCCCATGGAGATCATTCTGTTGCAATAATTACGATGGAAAGAAAAACGTTTTGCTAGTTGAGAGTATAAACTCGCATGAATAGTAAATACTTATATACCAGAAATTAAATTTTGAAGTAGAGGGATTACAAGGGGTAAAAAAAAAAATATTTCAAAAACACAGGTTTGTATCTGTATCTTATCTGATACATATTAACAAGAGTAGTTCATTTCCTTCTTGTAATAAATTCTTCGCATCCAGTTTCAACATGCAAAGTTTGTCTAGGAGCATAATTGCTGCTTCAAGTTCAAGTTTTCTAGTTTATTAGATTCTGAGAATATGCGATAATCCCACACACTGTAACCTTGTTCTAAAATATGTCTCATATAGAAAACGTACAATTTCAATATGGTTAACTGCTTATTCGATTATTTGTAACCTTCATGAGTTTGCTAATCTGTAAAACTATTTTTTATAATATGATATATATGAACCAACCACTTACAATTACAAGAGATGTACAAGTTAACGTGATTATGTGACTAAACGAAAATTGATGTCAGTATTGCCATATTTGATTTTAGGCGACAGTAAATATATTTATTTGTAAAGAATATAACTTCAATTTTATCGGGATTAAGCTAATAAGTACCTACCTCGATCATCTTATGAAAGTATCCAGATGATGATTAGTTACCATGACAACATCTGCTCTATGTAATAATGAAGGGAAGAATCGTCGGCATACAGATTCGCATTAGAACCTATTACTTTAGACATATTACTAGCATAGATCCAAAAGAGTAGTGGCCTTAAGACAGATCCCTGTGTAACACCTGCACTAAAAACCTTTCTTGTTTTATTTTTTCGATAAAGAGTCTTATATTATTATCCTTTGTTTACTGCTAGATACGTTATACTGAAACATCAAAGATTGCCAGATATATCATACTGACGTGATTTAGAAACATAGCCTCGATGACACACTATATCGAAAGCTTTACACGTCAAGGAATAAAATGTATGAATTATTTAGTCTGCTAACACCAAAAAATCATTGCGATAAATTTCCAAGATCGGCGAAATGGTAGAATTAACTGGAAGAAAACCCAACTGGAATTTGTAAAATATTTTACTTATGTCAAAATAATTGTAAACTTGTTTGAAAGCACATCTCCTAAATATCTTACTAAAGAAGTTAAATGTGAAATCGGCCAACAATATGAAGTAAATGATGGTCGACCCTTTATGTATGGGTAACACACGGCTAAATTTCCAACAAGCAGAGATAAGTTCTCTATTTGAAGCGATTAAAAATGTACCCAAATCGACCAGTATTAGCTTTGGCAACAAGCTGGATCATTATGTGGCTAGCCCAATCAGGACCTGGATCATTGTAAAACAACAATGCTCCGAATTGCATAATGTATATCTTGTTCTCAAACTTACTTATTGTTAGTCTCATATGAACATTTACTCCTCACTGAAGGTAAATAACAGTTTCTGTCATCAGTATATGATACTGGTATACATATTTTTTTCGTAAATTGACCGTCCATTCATTACCAGAAACTATAATGGGTCGATCATTTTCATCTAATAATTTTAAACAAAGGGCTGCAATCAAAAGGTTTGGTATTGTTGAAACGTATACAAATAAGTTTCTTAATGCTTTTGGGTTCGCTCATCTTCCAGTGCGCCATTATATAAACTGTAAATAAACGTAAGCTATAGATGTTTTAGAATAATTTTTGTTCTCAATCACAATCTTGTTTTTGTTTAATTTTTACTATAGACCGTTGATACATCTGAGAAACAATATATAAACCTTTAAAAAAGCCAATTAATTAAGTGCCTACTATGACAAAACTCTTCTTTTTTAAATCGCTAAAAACACTCACCAGTTTGGAGAAAATTACCATTAATTTATATGTCTTTACTGGTTTGGCTATGCAGCATTGAATTAACGATCTTGTTAGGATTATTTCAATCTTTGTTATGAAAACAAGTGATATTTTTACATAGCCAAAAGGTCAAAACAATACAAAATCACTTAAAATTTATAAGATGGTCTGCATTGTTTTGTGCTTGTTAATTATTGTTCTTTGTTGTTGTGGGCTTAACCTAATTTATCAGCACATGATACATGACGGTCAATATATCCCAGCATATCTGACTTTCTCGCATACTCACGTTGGCCGATCACAAGCTGATACAGGTAAAATGTTAATGATCTGTAAAGGCTAACGCCACCCATCCACTCACCCCTGCCACCCATCCACTCACCCCTGCCAACCTACTGCTAATTGAATATCTATAAGAAAGTTGGAGTAATTTCATTAAAAAGTATGGAGAAACCCAATAATCTGTCGCTACTTGTCATTAATTATCGGCTGAACATTTGAAATACATAAAATTTTTCACGGGTTAAATTTCATAAAATTCTCTTATCAAATGCACAAAAGGACATCCTGGTGGGTGTAATGTTTGAGTATAACACACTCAGGTCAATTGTTTTTGAGTATGACACACTCAGGTCAATTTTCAACAAAACAGTGTGGTCAGTTTACGGAAGGTAGTAAATCGATAAAAATTTCCCAAGGGCTAATATTCTTTTTGTTGCTTTTATCATTTTGTTCACATAACTGTTATCATTGTATAAGAGATTTTATTTTATAGAAATTACTAAGAGACAGAAGTTGGACTACGCCATATGAAATGCAATCTTTTACGGAGTTCAAAAGCTCTGCAATACAAAGAGCCCCGGGAGGCCGAATGGTCTAAGTTGATTGCTTTTACTACTCATTCACGTCTCACCTCTCTCAACTTGGATTAGAGACCCGGCTCAGCCAACGTGGATTTGTAATAAACTCTGCAAGTAGCTTAAAATAAGATTTATCTAAGGTCGGCATGATTTAAAACAAAAATTTCAAAAAAGCTCTAGTGAGCTATTTACCAACATGACATAAAACAACAGAGTCATTAAAGCAAGTATGATTTGCAAGACGCACAAACATATCAAAATACAAATATACAATTGGACAACACACACAGCGCCTAACTTGAAACATGAGCGAGAAAAACATTTTAAAAGGCAGTGATTAAAAATACATTTTGAATCTGCACAATTAAAACCACCGTTTAGGGTAATGTCAAAATTATTTAAATTAAATTGCAGAAGCACGAAAATATGACTAAATCATCGGTCTACATTATGTCTTATTTAACAAGAAAGAACTGACAGTAGGGTACTTGATGGCACATAAGACAAGGATAGATAAACTAAAAAAGACAAAACAAACATTAACTTTCTTTATCATGACCGGGGGAAGGGTGTTTCCGGTTCTTCTTCCTCCCCAGATATACTACTCACCATGTATAGCTCATCATCGATGACGCTATACTGTAATGATCATTACATGTCTAACTGCGCCATTAGCTTTTATGCAACAGCAAAGGAAACCTTTATCAAAATAACATTATATGTCTTATGTTTATTAGCTCTATATCTATAACCGCTAATAGGCTGAAGGGAATTCGATACTTAGTGCTATACGGTTACAAAAGCATGCCGGCTAATTGAGCATTGTTTCCGACAAGCTGCAAGCACTTTCAAGAATTGTTGATCGAACAGTGAAAAGAGGAAATCGATGCCTGAAACTGGAAATGGGAGCAACAGACGCTGTTAATAATCAATTTCTGTTTTAAAAAATTTCTTCCCTTGGGGCACCCAAGACTGGATATCCGTTTATCGGGGGGACTACTTTGTGATTACATCATAAGCGAGGTGTTAAGGTCATTTCTTTATTTGAATTTATTGATCTTCATACGTATGTCTGTGTTTCAATCAGATAATATTATTTAATTATATTATTGTTAACCTGCATTTTCTCCGTTGATGTTGCTGTTGTTTTCGTTTATCTTTTCTCCTTTTCTTCTGTTTGTATGTTTTTTGTTTTTCTTTTCTTCTTCGGTTGTGGTAGTTTCTTTTGATAAATTGATGCCATATTGTGTCTCTAGAACACCTTTGATATTTTTCCTAATAAAGTTACAGTTGATAAAAACCACCTCATGAAAACTAATAATTAATCTGCGA
>JAECUM010075551.1:0-14832 GCA_016617855.1 Megalonaias nervosa | reverse complement strand
GAAATGACGAACGTAGAGGATTTTCGTTTGTGTCATCCCACGATATCTCTGGACTTATGAATAATAGTAAAAGTTAAGTCAAACCGACCAAAGGAAGAAAGAGAGAGAGAGAGAGAGAGAGAGAGAGAGAGAGAGAGAGAGAGAGAGAGAGAGAGAGTTTATGGTCGGTGGTACTATTACTACAGCAGAATAATGACTTAGATCAACAGTAAATATATTATAATATTTCATTACCTCTTGTTGGTTCGTCATTTCGCTTAGTTTCTATTCCACATTAATATCCATGTGCCGGTACGTGAATGGCTAAGCGTTCATGTGAATGGCGTAGCAAACAAAGTGTTTGTAGTTCTCTACTGTCATCATTAAAAACAATTTTTCATGTTTAAATCATAAGTGTGTATTATATTGATAAAATCAATGTGAAGAAGAATAGAAACTGAAAAAGAAAACCGTCAACATTTCAATATGCAAAGGTGAGTGTGAATAGCCACAAAAGGCATAAAACTACATTTTGTAACGGACACACTGGGGGATGTGAGGAGTTCATTCACTCGGTCAATACACAGATGCCTGTAGTAAATCTTAACTTCGTTCAAAGGGCAAATACATGTATTTGCATGTGATATAAATAAAATATATGTATAGTATGTACGCTTTATCAATGATATAACACCAGATGTATACATTTTTCATTAAAAGAAAACTCGGCAAGCCTCGTTTAGTAGAATCAGCATGATTTATTTATCTACGTGACGAAATGAAAATGCAAGAATCACTTACAGGATTATGAATTAGTCCCTTATAATTCTAAATGTCGCAGGTCAAAAAGTATATAATGATCCGAATGATTTCCAATAGTCTTGAATGTCCTGATATACCACAATGATGCAATCCAGAAAGTCTCAATAATTCCATAATAACGGGTTAGTCCAGACGTCAATGAGCTCTTAGTAATTACTATGAATAATTTAAATAAATAATTCCTCTCAAATTATATATGAACACAATTGCAAATGATTCCACATAATGATCTTAAAACATGTATGAACTGTTTGTTTGCCAAGTCCACTTTTTAAACAGATTTTCACTTGACTAAGACTCAATAGTATATTCTGGAAATCTAATAACATCTAAAAGAAAATTCCACTTAACTCATACACATGGCTAGCCTTGAACTCAAATTTTAGCAAACATTTTGTGTACTACTTACAACCATGTCCAAACTCAGTTATGCAAAAGTTCTATACACAACCCTCAATCACGTAAAAAGTATAGCACGTAATAATATACGTAACTGTCTACCAGTTTCGTGCACTTTTCGTTTTAAAGGTTTCAGGCTCCTGATGTTTTCAATATTTCCTTTTTCAACTGCCATCAATTTGTTTATCAATGGTGGTCAATTAAGCTTTGTGATTCCCACTCTAAAATTCGTAATGTCTGTAAATACCACTCTAACAAGGGAAGTGTCTGTGAATCACACACTGAAAATGGTAGGCTTCTGATCAGTTGTAAATTTTGAATTCTCATAACCAGTAGAAACATAGTTGTTAAATACAGTAGTAGTTTTCACTTGGTTAACATTTATGCCAAATTAAAGTAAATCAAGCCTCAAGCTCTAGATAGTGAGATTGGACAACTCTGCTGGAAATGTTTATGCATTCGATCTGTGCCGAACACCACCAAAATAACTGTAGCTAAAGACTTGTAGAGCCATGGTAACCTCAGCTAGATATGTCTAGTTAAGAAAATAGAATTGGTCAGTAACGCCAAAGACAGAAAGGTGTAATATTACGTCTATTCAAGAAAACGTCAGTGGTCAGGAGAGGCCAATGATATAATGGTGTACTATTAGTACGCTTAAGCACAGTCTAGCCCAGCTCTTAATCTAGAAATCATTTACTATTGACCTTTTATGACTGCAAAGGGCAAAGACAATGGAAATGAGTAATTTTTCAAGCAAACACCATTGATTTATAAAACCGAAACACAATAATAGAGCCAGGATGTACTTCAGATTCCTTTTTCTAAAATATTCAAATTTGTCAACAACGTTAGGAATTTCCAAGTGGAAAACTAATGTCCTAGTCTCAGATTCAAATAAACATGTTTACTCCATTAATAATAATCTGAATATTTAATCTATAATCATTGAGAAATGTTAGCCATATATTTCGTTGCTTGCAAAGTAAAATGTCTCTAGTCAGGTAGACAATTAACTTGATTTTAGACAAAGATCGATTACAAAATACAGATACACATAGCATAAAATCATTGAGAAAAACCAAAAAAAAAAATGATACAAATCAAATATACATAACAATATAATGAAACTCTGTTAAAAGTAGGATCGAAAATAATAATATTTGTGTAAAAAGGGGATTAATACACTTGCATCATATATTCCAAACGCTTTGAACAATCGACACCAAAGAATGAGACTGCTAATTTTCCCACCTCTTCAAATGGCTTCCTGCCGAAGGAACTTCGTTATCATTTATTCACCATTAATTTGAACTAAACGTTTCTATGATGCCTGTTACATGAATTATACTTTAGAGCTATGCGCCAAGTGCAAAGCTACTTTGCACAACAGAGGATTGAAAAGTATGGTCCAGTCTTTATCAACGTCTAATTTGCTCTCTCGCAACAATAGATTTGGCCATAAACGAGTTCTGAAACTAACTAAGCTTTCTATATGACAGCTCTTCCTTAGCTACTGTCAATACATGATTGATTATATGTCAAGTTTTTCTTTTTGATTTTTATTTTTTCGTGGGTGGTGGGAAGGGGAAGGAGGGCAAAATTCGGGCCAGGGGGTTAAACAACTCGTGTATAGACATACAGCTTTCATCTTCCACGACAGTCCCAGTTTTCTCATTTTTCTTTTTCTGAAACATGATCCTACTGATCCCAAATCTGCGAAATTGCGAAAAACGTTTGCAAATATTGAAAATACGCTAAGTGTGCGCGTTTGTGGCATATATATATATATATATATATATATATATATATATATATATATATATATATATATATATATATATATATATATATATATATATATATCTGTGTGTGTACATACATTGAAAATACGAGGGAGAGAGCAGGTAGAGAGAGAAAGATTATTGGCGAGTGGGTGGTGCATGGGACATAAATATTTCATCAAACAGATTCTATGGAACTCAAACGTTGTCAACAGAAACGCGGCAGATACGAACAGAGATCAATGTGCGTTTCACAGTTCAACATACCTTATCGTCTGACAGCGGACACAAAAGTATCCTGGTTTCCTGAGCAATCTCGTGTAGCAACCCTTATTTCCTACTGAGTCTGAATAAGAGAAACGACATGCCGCCAATGAGTGACTATATGCTAAACGTATATTATTAAAATTTTGATAAGAATCATTCCGCAGATTATTCTTCTCTGAACATATTTTTTAATTAAAAGTCAAGCTCATAAAATCTAATCAATTCAAGTAAGGTTATGGCATGCATCCAAAAAACCAATGTGATTAACATCAAGACCATCTCTGCAGGTGCTTTCCCCGGCAAAAAAGTCCCAAAGTTTAATTTCCCTTGTATAATTGGCCACATTCTGTGGAGAAGAACTGATTATACTGGTGGTACTCAGGTCAATAAAAACCACCCGGCGATAAAGTTTGGTCACACATTGGCTGGATTTTGTGTTAAAATAAAGCTCTGAAAGGGATGAAATTTTTATAGTGTATTCGTGTTTTAATTAACATGCGCTTAATATTCTATGTTGTAACAAAATCAAAGCCAAAATTCATCTCTAAAATACAACGATATTCGGAGTTTAAAACATAGATACATAGATTGGTAATAACGAACTATTTTTCTGCTTACAAAAGACCTGTTAGGTCTGGTTCTGCTTTTCCAATCTTGTTTAAAAATGTTTTCTGGCAATCAAAAGTTTCAAGAAAGAACACAAAACATAGTACCATTGACTCAAAGGATATGTTACATGTCTAACATGTGCAGTTTTCTTAATTGTACTTTAAATTTACATTAATTTGTTTCAGAACAGTGGCTTAAGGGTAGAATCTGACCATATTATCCAGTTTCATATGTAAATATCACGTGAGCTGGTAATCCTAAATTTGTCCAGCTGAAGAATGGAATCACATTTTTGCTGTTAATTGCTTGGATGTAGCTAAATCGAAATGTTTAGTTTTTACTATCGCATAGTTGTAATACCTACAGCATATGAGGTATATAAATAAGGATATGAATATAGCGTGTGATATCATAAGCACAAGCTAAGAATCTGCACAAAAAAATTCAAGAGTTGTATCTTGCCCGTATTTATTACTTAATATGGTTATAAACATTAGTCCTGGAAATGTAAAATGTATACATCTTTGTCTTTCATATGAAAATTAAAACACTACAGAAAAGAGTGGTTTTTATCACCTATACCTGCGAATGATGAAGTGTACACTATATTTGATTCCAAGAAATATTAGCCAGTTTCAACAGATAACTTATGATTTGCAGTTCTAAACTTAATTACGTTCTTAGATGTATCTTTTTGGCAATGAGAAACACATCTTTTATTTAAAATTCAACTAGTTTTAAATAACACGTAATTAAGACCTTTAGATGACGCACTGATGTTAGCTGCCGAAACTTGCATGTATTGATCTTTCAGTCGTAGTTCTACAGATTTTGTAAAACCATTTAATTGGCACATATATGCACATTTTTAGCATTCAGTAGACTTATAAAGTAGGAAGGAGTTTATTTTAACTAGACGAGATCTTAGTTACAATTCCCCATTTTTCACAAGCACACGCTTAAATCGGTCCCATGGTCTGATTCAACAGCTTCAAATGAAAATGAACAGGCAAATCCAAACTGTGGATACGCTCTTCAAGTAAATGCATGCATATCTTTTAACTTTGGATACTACATTTTTCAGGCTATTGGAGAACATTCCATTTTTGTGAAATATACGGCCTAAGTATTTATATTGATCTACATTATCCATAAACCCTTTTTCTAAATCTTACATTGTATGTGTAATCTTTATTTTAACCAAATACAATAATTTATTTCTTTTGTATTGATTGTGAGTTTCCAGTTATCGCGATATCTGTTAAACACATCATGGGTGTATTGTAGGTCAGCAGGTTTATAACGACAGTTATATTGTCATCAGCGTATACAAGCAACACCATTTAACATATTGTAATAAATTTGGAGTATGCACATTTGTTTATAGCTCTCGGTTTTAAGGATTTCTTAGATTTTTGTGATTACTTGATTGATTATGGGAAGTCGGTACCGAGGATATAGTCCTAGGACCGAAATAATTAGCCAGTTACTAGGGGCAAACGTCACAGAGTGAAGTTTTAGCGACTTTCCATGATGCCATGGTTTCCTTTTGGTGAATTCATGTCAGAGCCGCATGAGTGTCCCTATCACTCAGTAGTCCCTATTAAAATCCAATTGTGTGAATTGATTGTGTGACTCCAGATGCAGTATTTATGATTGGAGACTGGTAAATTATACAATGAAATAAACGAGAAGGGACTGTCCTGTCGTCGGTAGGTGCCGTTTATTGTTGCTATGGTGGTAAATGTTTCGTTTTGCAATGAATTCAATCAGGTTGTACTAAGAAATGATAACCATTCGTGAATCCAGTTTGAGACTCAGAAAGTAATTTATTATCATCAAGGATTATAGACAATCTTAAATATAACACAGAGGTAGAAAACTTGACCAAATAACTAACTAAAGTGATAGGTCAATAATTTTTTATATCGGTTTTCTCGCCTTTATATTTTGAAACTGGCACAATAACACCTTTAGTCCAACCATCTGTTACGAGCCTGTATTCAAGATCATATTAAAACGCATTACATGCACATTTAACTTTAAGCTTGTATTCTATTTATATAATATATTAGCAGCTGAACTTTGCTTTCTTACTCGTTTAGATTGTTAGCAAGTTATAAAATTTCTTTAGCTGTAATAGGGTTATTCAGACAAAAGTTATCTACAACATTCTACGAGAGTAATATATCCGGGATTATTATCACCATATGTGGCCACTGAGTATATTTCTTTAAAATATTCAACACATTCTTGCAATGCCATACTTTGAACAGCCTTTTCTAGCCAACATTATTTATCCAACATTATTTATCACATTCCAGTATCTCTTCGGATCTTTTGATAGTAAAGTGCACAATTTCCTTTGCAATGAATTTTTACTACGGGATGATTTGCAAAAGCTTTTCCATACAGTCGGTTAGCAGCTGGGATATCTTGAGTGCATTTGAAGAACTTTCGATTTTATCTCCTTTATGAAAATATGTCAGTTCAGACGAGCTAATAAAAATATTACTTATGTCGTTGATGATAACCCTCAAGTACAGTTGATGCTAGTTCAATATTGTCGTCATAAAATAAACAATAACGATTTAGAATTCTAGAACCTTGATAATATATTTACAGTTGCGAGATGAGTTTTTAAAGCGTGACCCCAAAAACAGATATTTGAAGACAATTAAATACACACGTTCTTAAAATAGAAAATTCATGAACATTAGCTGAGTCTAGTTATCATTGTTTGTTGATGTTGCCATTATTGTTTTCATCATTCATATCATACTAAATCCAATAAATATCAGTTTGTGGTTTCATATTAAGAAAGATGGTTATTTTCATCCATTCATCAATGCTATCTTTAGCACATGGATGGATAGCGTTCGTACTTATTATATTATCGTTTGAGTCAAACTCTAAAGGACCTTCTCTCTGGTTTACGATTATACCATGTTCGTGTGTATAATATTCAAGAATCCGTGGTTCTGGTATACATATCATTCTAGTTACATGACTCTGAAGTAATGTCAATACAATTACCTTTTATTTGTGTTTTGTTGACTTTAACAGTACTTGTAACACATTACTGGCTACATCATGCCGAGGAAGTGCCCTTCCAAAAGACAAGCCAGGACAGCCAACTCGGGCTAGCCTCGGCGAGTGTCGGACCCGCGACCCATGGATTAGAGCCCGACGCTCTATTAGCTGAGCTAACACGGTTGCAAGTAGTATAATTACGGTTGTAAAAACTGTATTATAGAACATTATATCTGTTTCTATAACTAATACAATTGTCTATCATTGGGATTCATTATCTCGAGGTCAAGGGAGATATATCGTTGACACGCCTCTGTTGTCTATTATCATATGACTTATAATTCTCTGCAGAATAGAACTGGTGTAGAGGATTTAATTGCATGAAGTACCTGCAATGGATAATCAAAATGATCAGCAGTAATGCGAATGCAGACAGGTTCTAAAGAGTCGACCAATGGATCAATGTAACTTAATAAGAGAGAGAGAGAGAGAGAGAGAGAGAGAGAGAGAGAGAGAGAGAGAGAGAGAGAGAGATAGTAGTAGTAGTAGTAGTAGTAGTAGTAGTAGTAGTAGCGGTAGTTGTAGTGGTAGCGGTAGTGGTAGTAGTAGTTGTTGTTCTTGTTGTTGTTGTAGGGTTTAACGGCACGTCAGTACAACAATGGTTATATGGTGCTGATTAAAATTAAGCTTCTAAAAACGAAGATTTATCGAACAGTTTTAAAAAAAATCAGCAATATAGAGCGTCAATGAGAGAAAAAAAAAACTGTGAAATTGAAAGACGGTAAGTAACGTACAAAACTTAAAATGGACAAGAAAACTAAAGTTCCCTTTCTCGAAAGCATAGTTTATTAAATTCGTATCCATTGCCAATAAAAGTTGTGTTGAGAAATCTTTATGTATTTCCAACCTTTACATTTCTAAAAATATGCAACACTATTTGCAATATAATTGTAAATGTTCAATCACTTGCTAAAATAGGAATAAAGATATGTAAAGACATTTTCTTTTAGAATGACTAATTGTAGTCCTTGTTTAGAAAATATTTTAAAAAGGAACCTATATCGCAGGTAGAATGTAAATATGTTTTTCTTTGCTGTACATTTCTTGCTAGTACTTTGCGGATTTCAAAGACAGTGAAAACTAATTTAAAATGAAGAATCTTACTCAGATCCTATTTTTCATTAATTAATCTCATTTTAAGTAATTATTAAGATACCTACTTGCTTATTAAATTATATTCTGCCAGTATCTGTTAGCTTTTGTTTTTAAAACTAAGATAAAAGTGAAAATCGTATTGTCTGTTATATATATATATATATATATATATATATATATATATATATATATATATATATATATATATATATATATATATATATATATATATATATATATATATATATATATATATATATAATCACATTTATTCATTAGACTGACTTTGTTTATGTCTGATCCTGATGGATATCGCTGACCACTGACTTGAAACTATTTTATTATGAATGGCGATAATAAATTAGTGATTTCAGTTATAGAAACTTAAATTTCCATCACGATGGTAGTGTGTGACAAGATCATTCATCAATCTTAATTTATTCAGTAATGGACGTTATACAATGAAAATGATTAATGTACACGTAATCAAAATCAATTTATTATTGAAATTTCCAAGATATGTCTCAAACACAACTTAGTAGTTAAAGGAAGGTCATGATGTGTACTGATTCTATCCTTTAACAGGGGATGAACATGAAAAGGCTACTGAGTAGACTAACCTGGCAAACAGTACTAAAACATTGTTCATGCCATTTTATATTTTGCAAAGTTAAAGCCACTTCATAGACTATTCGGCAACAGATGCATACTTCAGGCGGTTAAAGGCCATTTTTATTGTTGTAAAACTAGGCATCATTTTGATAGATACCTTAGCAAAAAGTTCTGAGAACACTTGTACTGTATGCGTGATAAGGCTTCGGGCCATTTTTCTTGTTCAACGAGAAAAGTCTAGTGCATAGAGTTGTGTATATTTAATTAAATTATTTGTTTGTCAGTTTAAATTTTTTTTAAATTTCATTACACGTTATTGTAATGTAACATTGAGTTCAGTTCTGTTTCACCTGACTGATATTTTTATTTTTATTTCATTGACGTAAACAACTAATATTGTATCCAGTTGCTGACCTCGTTTCAGAATCAGTGACAGTTTTGGTAAACAACTTTTATTTTTTTATTTTTTTAATATCTTTCTCATAGTATGAATTGTTAAGTTGATCAAGGTCATTCCTATACTACGTGACAAATAATATAACAAACTTCTATTTTTTCTAGAACAATGAACTTTTGACCCTAATCCGGGAATCTGTTTTGCGTCTTAATTAGTGTATAACTGTTGTTTTTTTTTTATAGACGTTTCTCAGTCGGGCTCCAAACAAATGACACGTTAAGTTGTTCTTATGTTGTGACCAGTTTCGGTTGAATTTTTATTTTTTCTTCAAATTATTGAATGCAGGTGACTCTTTTCTTTGGAAATACATAAGTGCTCCTACATTTATTGGAAGTTATACTGAATTCAAAACTGGAATAATATTTTCTCTGACTCAACAAAGGACTGTCGACACAGCAGCACTTCGCAGACCACAACAGACGTCATCGCCTTCCATTTTTGATTTCATCGGGACTCGAACCTAGTTTCATTCAGGACTTTTTATTACTAGGACTTCTATTTTTAATTCTTGAATTATTTTTTGGATTTAATTCGTAAAACCGTAAGTTCTTTTTTCTCATTTTCACATGGTATTCTAGGGAAACAAATTATTTGTTAAATTTTATAAAGCTTGTTGTCTTCACTCTTTTCTGTTACTTATTTCAAGAGCATAGACGCGTAACAATAGCAATTAGCAAACAGTAATGAGAACAGTTTCCTTCATAAGGGTTTGGGTCATTTCTTGTTGCACAAGAACGTTTAACTGTAAAGTGTAGCTGATAGGTAGGATCGAAGCAGTTACATTAATTTGAAACGTCATAAAGTTAAATGTCATTGATCCTGAATTTATCATCATGTGTGTATCATACACAAGAGTTAGAATATTTCCTTAAATTTCTGAAAATTTATTACGTAGAATAATTTAGAAGCTGCAGTAATATGTGTATATCTGATACAAGACCAGCAGAGGATCAGCTAATATTTGACAAACATCTTCGAAAGCTGCAAAGTGTATAGGGAAAGGCTGAAAATTCTAAAATGCAAATGATTATAAAAAAGCTAACATATAAGAAATGACCAAAATTTGTCAGAACAAATTTCCAATTACTTTTTAAAAACAACACTTCGAATTGAAGATGTTTAGAATGACTAGTATCACTAGTAGGGAGCAGTCAAAGAGATGAATGGATTATTATAGTAGTCAAAGCTGAATTTCCTAATCCTTTACTGTGTTTGTCTTTGTTATTTTTAATGAATGGTGTATGATGCATAGTTTCGATATTTTTAGCATATTTTGAGTCAGCAACCTCACAAATATATCTTTCACATACATCAATATATACGTACGAATTTAGCTTTTATTCTTGCTATGTTTTCAAAACAAGAAAGACAAAATTATTAACGTTTATTTTTTTCCCTATTGTTTCAACACGTGTAACAGAGCTTAATATATATTAAGATATTTTCAGTTAAATTATTACTACTCTATGGCCACAAACTAAGTAGCAGAAAAAAGCAAAACCAACACATTTTATGTATATTTTAACAAACAATTAAATTATCAAGGTATTATGAGGTGAATCCAAACTAACCCTTATAAAGGTCTATGAAAGTCCTCAGCGAATGAAAATTTTCTTATACATTTGAAAACCGAAAACGTATTGGTCCAACAAGAACAGTGACGTTGTCAAGATGCCGTTGTCCAGAATTCTTACGAATAATTTGCAACAGTTCCAGAATAATATTATAGTCCAAATAATGAGCACTTTCTTTTCCCACTGCACAGTCTAAACAAATGTTTCCCCTCGAAACAATATCTAAGTACAACATGAAACATGTCTACAGACTTACAACAGGAAAACAAAAAGTTAGAAGGACTTCGAAATTGGAATGAAACTGATTGCTTAATTTTGTTCTTATATGCACCATATATTGCGACAGTATTTCGCAATAGACCCCACGTGACAGACCACGCTAATCATTTTGCGTTGATTTGGCCTATTCATGTGACCTAGCCCAACCAATGGGAAGTTACAGAATTATTAAGAGACGTCGAAACCCCATCAGCCACTGAGAAATTAAGCCAAAGGCGCCATTTAAGTCTTATTTGAATTTTTATTAAGTATTGTCAACACTTACGTTAATGTTTATGTATTGATCATATGTAACTACTACGTTCTTAAGATACTCAGGTCACGTAGGCAAAAATAGCTAAAGATATTCTGTACAGTTTACAGCCATGAATAAAGGTATAAAAATTAGGTAAAATCATTTTCTTTCAGTTACACTAAATATCGATATACAAAACAACATAAATCTAACTGAACACTTCGATTCGCACCAATACCAAAACAATTGGAAGCAAAGTCACATTCCAGTTGAAAGGGTCTTTCAGTCTGCGTGCCTTGAAAGGTTATGCAAAGCAATATAAATCATCTAGAGATATTTTGACAAAATTGGAATTATTGCATGTAGCTTCAAAGCAATATTCTACGCAATTAAAATTGTGAAATAACGGAATTCTTACATTGGTAGAATGCTGAAGGATATGAAATACCTTAAGGATTTTTGCAAGAAATTAAACATTGCATAATTTTGCAGAATGAGCTGTTTCTAAAAAAGAAAAAAACAGTATTGAAAAATACGATGTTAGATATATTATAATTAAGTCACAATTGTATCCAGCAATAATTACTGCATAATTAGATAGTCCTTTAAAAACTCTGACAAATATAATGGTAGTTGAAGCTGCGCTTCGATAAACGTTTGGGACAGTGGCTATATTTTATGTTTCCAGGTAATACTCTTCCTTTCTTGCTCTTTTTCTACATATTTTTCTTCTGTTTCTTTCAGCTCTGTCTTTACCAAAATATAGCGTCTCTTTAAATTTGATTTTATGTCCCCTAGCTTATATACTGTTTACTGAAGCATTAAAAGATATACAATAAATATTAGACCAAGTCCCCCTTGACTACTATAGCACTACACATTCCTTTATCTGCTTCTTCCTAGCCACATTGTCTTCCATTAATCTTCAACACGTTATATCAGAACTTCTTTGCACTCACAGATTTGAATGTAACTTTCACTATATTGCTGAAAAATCCGTTATAACGGTACTGCCGATATAATTCTTTATTACGTTGATGTAATGGCTGTTCATTCTGGATCCAAAAAGGTTCTTGACTATGATACTGTGTTCGATTCATCTTGAAATTTTATAGGGTCGTTGAATATCATTCCAAATTCAAATACGTTTCTTGGAAGATTATACCAATGTCTAACTGTGCTAGAGGTTTCTTAATTTATATTGGTTTGTCCCATGTGAGTGGATTACTGTGTTGTGCTAGTGTGTCATATAGTTTTGATGTTCATTTTAGTGTTGTTTGTAATGTTTGTAATCTATAATTGTTATTTTTATTTTCGTACTGTCGTAAGCCTATATGAGTGCGCTGCAGTATGCATATTTTACTGCACTAGATCGTTTTAGTTGTATTATATTATATGCTTGTGTGCACATTTCAGTATTATTTATAGTGAATGTAAATTGAGATTTATGTTGTCACTTCGTCATCTACGACTTTGAATACCAGGCATTCACAAATTATATTTCAATATAATGGACAACCTCAAAGTCTAACTTTAATCAGGGAATAATTTTATAACAAAGCAAGTATGTAAATAATCAAAAAGAGATAAACGCGTTAATCCATACGCGTCGATATAAGATTCCTTAAGTCAAATGCAGTTTCATTGATTATTCTTAAAACTTTTCAATGAAAAGAAAATAAAAGACTGCAAAGAAAACACAAGTTTCAAGATTAGAATCGGTCAGGCTGTATTTTTGAAATGGCTTTCTTAAAGGATTACTTTAACCATTCTGAAAAGAAAAAGATCTCCGCTTTTTTCCATCTCAGCAAATAAATACAACGTTCTAGGCTTTTCGGTAAGTTTGCCCTAAAAATGTTTTGCTTTTAAATCGAAGACAAAAATTGTTTTCTCTTTGTTATACTTATATTCACCTGATATTGATTTTATTTGCTAATGTGATTTTTCACAACAAATTTAGACATAACTTTGGTAAATGTCTCTCACCATTCTGTGGTAATAGAATTTGCTGTTGAAAAACGAGATCAAATTAGATATTTCAGAAGTTAATTTAAAAACAACAAACCACTATTCTTCATTTTCTTCTCTCCACTCTACCCATCCCCACTTAGCGCCACGGACTAGTCCTGTCACTCAGTGCAATTAATCTGTGTTGAAGTGACTGCTAGTCGTTTTGTTAATCTATTGCAAGTTCTCCACATTATTTATGAATTTTGAATCCTCTACACGAGTATTTTACTGTAACAGTTACCCTTTTGCACGTATGTAGGCTGATGTATAACGAAACCATTGTATGGTTATGATGATAAGTGACAAAAGTTTGAACGTTCAATGATAGTCAATAATGATTATGATGGCGGGACTCTATTTGTAAAGGAATGATTAAAGAACATAATCATACAGCTTATGAATGAACAGTTCACGGATTATTACGTCTTTGGTGTCTAAGAGTCATTATTTAGGCGACATAAAATCTGGTGTTTAGGGATAAAGCAGCAGTATTTATTTGCTTTCGTCCCCGTATTTTACCAATGCAAATAAGAGGATTACATGCCAAAAATGTCATAAGTACTTAGGAAGGTTTCCGTCTCCAAAGTTTAAAAAAGATTGGAAACGGGTTATGGCTAAAGTGCGACATGAAGTCATCATTGCAAACCTTGCGCAATGGTTATTGTGAACATAGATTGTACATTTACAGTAGTGAAACAAAATATTAAAAATAATCATCCATATTTTTTAAAAAGTATAACATATTTAGCATTAAAAGTGTATCTTCTATATGGTCTTCGTGCGAATTTAAACATACTCCATTTGTATATACATCAGTGTAAACCATGTCATATACTAATATTAACACCATTTTTATATGAAATATAAAATGTTATGATACTACTGCCTTACGCTAAATAACAGAAAAGAGAGAAAACCCAACAAGTATTGTACAAGACAACAAATAATTTATTACCCTACAATAAAAAGTGAAAATGTAAAAAGAACTTACAATATTGTGAATTAAATCCCAGCTAGACCTAACAATTTTATCAGAAGTCCATACGTATAAAGTTCCAACTGAATTTCAGTGGTATTCCAAATAAGTTCCAATATTGGATGTGTTGATGTGCATGTAGTCTTGAATATGCTAATGTGCCAATAGCCTGAATTTGTGATGAAGTGCTAACAGTCTTTTGATGTATCACAATAATATAATCCAAACATGTTATCTGAATTCACGATAATTCCAAATTAATGTTCCGGTTCAACAATAGTATTGATGAGCACTTTGCATTTCCAGTGAATAATAATTTTTGACTAAAAAAAATACCACCCGAATAAAATAATGGATACAACAATAAAACTGACTCTGTTAAAGATCTTAGTGCAAGAATGAATAATTTCTCAAGTAAACAACATGTTAGAAAAAGATAAGACACAAAAATAGAACCAGGATGCTGTTGGAAAGTTCATTTCTTGTACATTCTAAGTTGTCAACAAAAGAAGGTATATAACCAAAATAATAATAAACACCAGGTTTCTCCGTGGGAGAATGCCAATGTCCTAGACTCAGATTAAGATAAACATGTTTACTCCTTTGACTATGTTATATATATATATATATATATATATATA
>JAECUM010075550.1:0-12998 GCA_016617855.1 Megalonaias nervosa | reverse complement strand
CTACTATTACTACCAAAATTGTCATGCGTATGTCGACGTCGAGATAAAAAAATAAACGTACATGTCGACAGAAACCCTTGGTCCCAGCTTGAACAAATCCTTTGTTTTCTAATCATTTATATCGACAAGCTGCCAGTTCCGACCCATTCTTTGTTCAACAATTAGTTGATCTTGCCACCAGGCTTTAATTTTACCGCCTTATCATTTATGTCGACCAGCTGCCAGTTCCGACCCAAACTTTATTCAACAATTAGTTGATCTTGCCGCCAGGCTTTAATTTTCTCGCCGAATCATTTATGTCGGCAAGCGGCCAGTTCCGATCTGTACTTTATTCAACAATTAGTTAATCTTGCCGGCAGGCTTTAATGTCGCGGTCGGATAAAAAAAAAAACAACAGGCTTTTGTTTGGTCCTATAAAGTTGGCCTCTCGCAGTGACTTAAATAAAAGCAATGAATTCTGATATGATTCTTGCATTTTCCAAAGTGATCGGTGATTAAAACAAGTTTATTGCGCTGTGAAAGTTTCCTTTTTAAATTTATTTATATTTACGATGGCTACCAACGGCAGTGTAAACGCAGATTAAATTTACAGTCTCTGGAAACTAAATATCTGGCTGTTAAGGAAGTTGAGGGTGGGGCTTCTCGCAAAGATGTCTGTGAAAATTTTTAAATGTATTGAGCAGACATTGTTACAACATTGTATTGTAAGAATCATTTTCTTTTAATACCTCATTAGCACGTGTCAATGTATACAATATTATGCCTTCATTAATCATATCAGCCGCATATCTCTTGTTCGCTTTTATGTACTTTTCACGATGACTTCTGTAACTAAATACACCTACTGTTTAAACCAACTTGTTGACAGGTTTTCATTTCCCTGTGAATAGCCCCATCCCCTTGGTAGCCTCAGTAAGATGGGAATTGACTGACCAAAATCTAGGCCAATTTAAGTGCATGTACTCCAAGCGTGTAAATAACAACTATGCAACCATGTGCTTATGCCGACATTGCATAATCGTAGTGAATGTTTTTCATATCAGGATGTGACTGATGCAATATTTTATTGTGGATTTTATTACACAAAGGTAACCAAATGTAATTTGTCAATATACAAGTATATTTGACACTGGCTTTGTCTTCATGTAATCAGAATTTGCATTGTTTGGTTTCTCAAAGTGTAAAATGCTACTCACTGATGACAGGTCACCCCTTACTGACGAATTTAACTTGTATCTTTTTTTCAGTACCCCCCCCAACACTTATCTCGACATCCGCCTATGTCGACAATATTTCCTCGGGCCCGAGGATGTCGACATAAATGGGTAGAACTGTATTTGCAAACATAGGTAGAAACGTGTGCAAACATGGCTAACCACTCCAATGGTCTAGTGGTTACAGCGTCCACTTTTCGGCTGTGGGAGGTTGCGGGTTTGAACCCCAGCTGAGTCATACCAAAGACTTATAAAAATGGTACGAACAGCTGCATTGCTAGATACTCAGCATTAAGAGATTAGTGTTAGGACAGACTGACCTGGTGTCAGGATAATGTGACTGGGTGAGACATCATGCTGCATGTCTGCAGCATGATGCCACAGTACTAGACATCACTATAAACTGTCACACTGCAGACATCATAGAGATCTGAGTGAAAAATTGTTAAAGCTACATTTAAAATCCAAATCACACACACACAAACTTATGTACAATAAACTCTGCAAAACAAAAGCTAATAAATAATCTAGACTTATGTTTTGCATGATCTTTCATGAAAACACAAAACAAAGTTAAAAGTACAACTCTATTCACAGATTATAAAAGGACAAACAATGTGCAGGAAATGACCTGCATGCAAAATTGACATTGTAGTAATACAAGGATGGACAGAGAATAACACTATATATAATTATGATGGTGGAGGGGGATTTAGTTCAATTTGGGTAATTTACTGCACAAGTAACATAATTATATCATTAGTGCCATAGCAATTAGAGCTAAGAAAACACACCCATAACCAAACTGGGATCATCTGATAAATCCAAATCTGTACCCTTGTGGCTGCTAGTCGTGCAAACAAAACAATCAGCCACCACTGCATTATTTATTTCACACATACACTATAACTGTAAATTGTCAGGATCAGATTTGTTATTATGATCTTCATGGGTGAATAAATTTCAGTAGATGCACATATCAGTGCTCAAAGAAAAATGTTTTTTGACAAAGTCCCAGTCCTGGTGACTTCAAAAAAATCAAAAGGCCTGACTCAAATTCCCCAGACCTTGACCCCAATGTGTCACCAATATTATTAACTAGAATCGCTAGATAATCGATAGTACTGGTACTCAAACTTCTCAGAGAGAATGCTGGTCAGAACCAAGTTATTCTGAATGATCAAAGTTGTGTTATTAGCATGAAATGTCATGTTATGGCATGTGCATGTGTGATGAGGATTTATAACATAGCTTTGTCCAGTCGCACCTCTATGCAGTGTGGCAGTTTAAAGTGATGTCTAGCAATAGGGGATCATGCCACAAGACATGTAGCATCATGTCCCACCCAGTCACATTATCCTGACACCAGGCAGAACAGTCCTAATACTAACCTCTTAATGTAGAGTGTTGTTGTTGTTGTTGTTGTTGTTGTAGGGTTTAACGCCATTTTTCAGCACAAGATAGGCTATACATGGTGGTCAGTATTAATGGTGGAGGAAAAACCCTGGAAAATCCTGGAAAGAACCACCAACCCACAAGAAGCTACTGGCAAGCTTTATCACATACCCACATTGGCCGAATCCAAGACTCGAACCCACGCAGACAGGTGAGATGGCAGTGATCTGTAACAAAGAGCGCTTTAGACCACTCGGCCACTTGGGGCCAAAAATGTTGAGTGCAGCTGTTAGTACTATTTTTATAAGTTTCTGGTATGACTCAGCCGTGGTCACTACCTGCAGCCTCCTGCATCCGAGGCGGACACTATAACCACTTAGGCCACTGGAGCAGTTGTCATGGCAGATACATCTAAATCCGGAAAACAAATTTATGCATTTCATCAGTGCCATGAAGGTTCACCAGGCAAACTAGATATGTTTTTCGATAAACCTGATGGGTACCTCAATTAGAATACAGGAGGGGCACAATCTGAAATGGGCTATGACTTTTTTCTTACACTTCAAAAGCAGAGACAAAAATAAATATATCAAGCAAAACTTTCTTTCAGAATATGAGAAATAACAGCACAAAAATCATAACTATTATTAAAACAAAACATAGGTAAGGAAGATTTTTACCAAAAGACAAGATTTTGTATTGTCAAAATCTTGCATGAAAAAAGCTCTGTAATTCGCGTCAACTGGCATCACGACTTTGTGTTGGTGTAGTAAGCTTATATATGACACATCTGCGTCCAGTGGAATCTGAAATAAATATTGTATTAATATGGGTACATGTATCCAACAGTAACTCTACATGCATTCCTGCTGCATTTTCATAAAAGGTAAAGTATTACTTCCACAATAACTTTTAAAAGTGTGTTATCAAGCATTAGTCACAATTCTACATGTTGCTGATAGCCAGATGAGGTAATAAATTCATGTTGTCAACAGACATTCTTGAATATAAGTAATGAAATGTGAACCTGAATATTTGCTAATGAAGACATTAAATATTTGTGAAAGAATAAATAACTGTATAAGAAGCCAAGTCATTTTTTGGTAAAAAACTAAATTATGTGTCATCTGCATCATACCTATACTGAAATAATCGGACTTAAATTGACACTAACCTCTGTTTCATACATGATGCTTTCAGTTGGGTGTAATATGGATGGCACCACACTTTTGTCAGACTTGAGAGTCTTCTTCTTCTTAATGTCTGGGACTGAACTTGTGCTCTTGCTTGAAAAAAATAAGCCAGATGCAAAATGAGAAAGAAAGAAAGTGGAAGCAATATAACAAGCCAACTGTGAATGGATTGCTAAATATAGGTAAATGTAGACTAAATTAAACACAATGATTATAACAGAGGTAAAAACTGTTAAAATCTGGAAAAAGAAAGAATAAATAATAATAAAGGTTAAAATATCCATGATTTCTACAGCATTCAAACATACAAGAGTATCATAAAAGCAATGATCGCACTGGGCTTCACCAATGTTGCAAATTGCGATATTTTTTCCTTATTGGCGACAAAATATACCATCTGGCAATCTTTTTGGCGACCTTTTTCTCTGTAAAAATTGTATATAGTCTTGGATTTGCAGTTGAGAAACTCAAAAGCACCATGACAGGAAGCAGAAAACTTGGATACAAATTGCTCTGGAATGTATTGTTATATCATATGATGATGTCTGGCCTCAGTACTCGGTGTTATAATATAACCCAAATAGTCATGCTACCTGACAAGCTACATTCGACCATCTCTGAAGATGGGAACGGGAATGACTACAATCTATCAGACGATGGCAGTTATTTTCCTTTTTGAAAAATGTACCAGAAACAAGAGTTTTGCTGAAACTTCAATGAAAACTGATTACATTTGAAGCACCGATCGTTCTGTATATGCAATGGAAAAAAATCCTGTCTCCATCAATGTTTTACAATTATCTGAGGTTGCCGCAGCAATAACAAACAGGTATTTATTTGGTGCTTCAAAGAGCACCTTTAGTGGTGCCTTCAATAACACATGAACCTTCATCAAAGCAAGCTGAAGACCTTTGATCAAAGAAAGTCGGCAAGAAACTTAAATAAAAGCATTGTTTCTTTTTTTTATAATGATTGGTTTTATATTTATTGTGCCGTGAATGTTTCCTGTTTCCAACAAAAATGTTCATGATTACGATCGCTAACAATGTCGATTTAAACCCAAATTAAAGTTCCAATATTTTGAACAACAGATATCTGGCCATCAAGTTAAATGAAGATGGGGCATATCGCAAGAATGTTAAAACTTTTAATTTGTTCACATTTTCATCTCCCTGTGAATAAAAGCAGCACGGAGGGTGAACAGACCACATTAGAGCAGTCCATTTTGGAAAATAAAGCTTTCTATGAGAATGAAAATAAAGGTGTCAATAGTTCTAAACCAAGACCTCTGACCGGGTTGCACTAAACCGAGGTCTGGGTTGGCGCATTTTTGTTATTTTTTTCCTTTGACATTTGTAATTTACAATTTTTATGTGTTCTCGTTTGCTGCCTCAGGACACTCACTGTTGGTTGTCCACTCCATGCTGCTGTAGCGATGTGGTTAGGTGGCAGGTATCTCAACCAAAAATTTTATTGAGACCTATGCAATATTGCAACTGAGGATATGCATGTATATTATTTAACACATTGTGGAGTGTACTACACAAATGTAAGCTGTCAATATAAAAGTATATTTCAGACTAGTTGTCTTCATTTAATCAAAATTTCCATTTTTTTCCCTCTGCATAAATCATAGTCAATGACAACAGGTCTTCCCCTAAAATTTTCACTTGTATGCGAAATTTCAAATTCCTTTTCAGTCCCCCCCCCCTTATCTAAACATCCAGTTACGTTGATATTACCTTGGTCCTGAGGATGATGAGATCAACGGATAGTACTGTATTATGAAAATGGCAACATTTTTTTGAAAATTGGCGACAAAATAATGAGGTTGGTATTTTTTTGGGTGACAACTTTTTCAAATCCAGGACCATCCCTGTAAAAGAATACCATGCATGAACACCCTGTTTAAGAGTCCTCTATAGAGATACTAGTTGGGCATGGTTTATTCTGAAAAGTACTGACCAATTGATCTTGTCAACCTTAAAATGGCAATTACTCAAAAGAAAATTATAAAACAGGTTCTTCATTATGCAGTCATAATGACCCTGACCTCTGATGTTTGGACAACAAAAGAAAAAGAACTTAATAACTTTACTTCGTAAACTTTATGTCTACATTAATGTTATTAAGGAAAGTGAATTAAGAGGTGAGTTTTTACCAGTATTTTACTCTCTGATGCCTTTTAGAAGACTGTGATGACACCACTTCTGTTGGAACTTCATTATTTACAACAAACTGAAGCTTCACAATGTCTGAAACAATTTGCAAGTATATGTTTTAATCAAATATAAAAATACTTCTTTATATTCTCTGAAGAGGACAAGAATACTATGGTAAATTAAGAATAAAAATGATAAAAGCATTAAAAATTATTTATGCTGAAAATTTCTATACAGCTATAGGTAAAAGTAAAAGATGGCCAGTTTAACAATATTGATAATACCTAAAACACCTTAAAAAGTATTATACTAATAATTAAGGCATATCCTGTTATATGAAACCATGACATGATATATAGCTTTGTAATCACTTTTCAAAATATAAAGGTGCATATAATTATGTTAACAATAAGCAAAGAAATGAATACTTGATACAGAATATTGATAAAACTGAAACAAAATGTTATAAAAGCAGAAGACAGAAATGCCTTGATATTCTACTGGAATGGGTTGATCCCATGAAAATTTTACAGCATACACAAAAAAGTTTTAATTTAAAATGTTAATCACTGAAACAATCAAGGTATAACACATTAATATGCTATGTTCTGCCAAAAAATAAAAGCAAGAAAAGAAACAAATTGTGTAAAACAATTTGATTATATTCAATGTTTTTTAAAGAATAAGAAAAGGAAACAAAACTTTCACTAAAGTGAGAGCCAACAAAATTAAAATTACATTGTTGTTTATAGGTTTTTCACTAACTTGCCATAACTTCCTGAAATCTACTTGCAAATTCAGCAAATGAATTTACAGTACCACAAATGGTGGATACCGAGTCAACCCAGGGGATACCCTCCAAAAGAAATTGCCAATATTTAGCTACATAAAAACAAATCATAATACATGAACAACTTGATCATTAATGGAGAAGACAGATACATACAGTGTCCATGTTATAGTTAAATCAATGTGTGGTCAAAATATTGATCCCATGACTGATATCTCGACAGGCTGACAAAGGAATGTAGAACCAATATTATTCACCAAGGCTATTCACAAAGTTCCTGTGCACATTAATTGGAAAAGATCATTTAGAATGTTTATTGGATTGGCCACCATGTATAGCTATCTGTATGGCTGCCTTTAATTCAATATTTGCAGGTCACTGTTAAAACTTGCAAAATGTTATAGTCCTTTATTTCCTATAGAAATAGACATTTTGAGTAATACTGAGTAAATGTAATGGGGAAAAACTCAACAGATGATCTTTTTCTGTTATTCAGTCAAAACAAATTGTTTTACTTTATGCTCAAACTAGTTGGCTAACAAAACTGTAGTAGAAGTTTGAAAGTGGATTTTTTAAGTAATGTCAGCTGTATACTGTTTAGTTCCTGCAGTGTTTTGTGTACATCACCAATGTTATCAACTGTCCTAACGTCATGACAGTCCTTCATTTGTGCCCCATGTTTCTCACAACCTCGCATACCTGTTTCGAGATGATGTCATCAACTGGGTCAATATCTTTTGTTGAAAGTGATAGTAAGTGCTGATAAAGAAATGTTTGACAAAATAAAATACATACTACACTCTAAAGAATAGAAAACAATGGAAATCTCCAGTGTAACTAATGCCATATTTGCAAGAAGTTTGTGGCTCAGGAGCAGGCACTGGCTATTTAAATCAGGGCCACTGTTTGTGTTGGTTTTCTTTGCCTTCTTATTAGCAGGAAACCCAAAACATATTGTTATGAAGGCCAAGGCAATACAAAAACTTGGTTACTGTAAGATATGCTTCTTATATCGTCTAATAGTATTCTCGCACCATCCTGTTTGATTGTACCCCCTGCTCATTTTAAAAACAGAAGACATCAAGGACATAAAAATATGCACAAAACTTAGTTCATTCATCAATTTTTTATTTCTAACCTGACTGTTGCTAGGGGTTCCCAAACACTGTCAGCTTGTTGGTATTTGGAATCAGAAGGGAGTTTCTCAAGCAACATGGTTGCTATATTGGCTTGGGCCAGTCTAAGTTCTCAACCAACAGATGTGATGTAGTTACCGTCTTTTAAATCTGAATAATTCCATAAATCTGGACTTACATCTCTTTCAACACGTGTATATGAGAGTTACTCCAATTTATTTGTTCAATTTGTTGTAGAAATATTAAAACTAAAAAAGTGCAAATATTGGACACACAATTTTGGCTGAAATAGACTATATAAAACTAGCAACAAGAAATGGACACAGAGTAGTCCTACAATGTAAGACATAGCACATGTTTTTGTTTTAGTGCTATGTCTTACTACCCAAATAACGGCCTTGCATAGCGTGTTCCGATGTCGGTTGACATCGGAACGAATAGTCAAAGTTTCAGGAATATTTTACACACCTGGCAGCCTATATCGACACTCTTCCACTAATTTATGTGTAATTAATATACTTACTGTGCTGTCTTTATCCTGGTGGAATCAAAATATGACACAAGCAAATTGACACATTTTCATGTTCCGCTGACATACATTTGAATTTGCTGCACTGCGACGGTAGTCGAGGTAAGCTGAAGTATGTTCAAGTAGGTTCATGTGGGGGATATGTTTCGTGAACAAAACGAAACGCTGCTTACTGTTCCAATAAGCATAATATATTTTTTATTTGTTTTGTTAAAGAATAATATTTCAACTTAACCAGATTTCGGCATTCCCGGCTTTCATTGCTTTCCAGCCAACTGAAATGTATGCCAACGAAACTTGAAAACAGGTCCATTTCTTTTGTGAGAATTTGAATTTATTAGAGAAAAGACATCAGGGTAAGTAAAGTCTGATAAAAACATTATAACTTTACTTTGTAGAAAAGCGTCGTTATTGGTTGCCAGTTGTGTGTGATATTCCAGAAAACTTGACTTTCATTACACTATTAGTCGACATCAAAACACGCTACACAATGCCGTTAGTTAGGCAGTAAGACCCATCACCCCCAGAACAAAAATATCGGGTGATGTGTCTTATGTTGTAGGACTATGACACTGCACAGTCTGTTTGTTTACACTGGAAACTTCTGTTTGCATTGAAATACCAATAATTCAATAGTGCTAGGGACACCTTGGCACCAATCAGGTAAGAAATTATAAAACATTGAATGAAAAGACTAAGTTTGGTGCAGTTTTTGTATCCCTGAGATGATGCTTTTCGTTTTTAAAATCGTTAGGCCTAGGGGTACAAACAAATGGGCGGATATGCGGATAGTTTTGGAAGAATGAATCTAACTGAAAACTATACAGAAAGAAATTTTGCATTTAAATATTTTAATATAAGCGGAAAACATCTTTGTTATAACATTAAGCTATAAATATCATAATTTTATCGAAAATGCCAAAGAAAAGAAAACAATACAATGTGAATATTTTTGTTTAATAATTTTGGCATTATTACTTACGTAAGTGTATTATTGCAGCTAATATAAGTCTGAAATAAATAAAATATATTGCAGATAAAAATTTTAATACAGAGACATCATAAACGATTGATTTATATACCTCGGACTAATGTCATGTTTCATTTATTTCTGAGGCACGAACCAGTAAAAGTTTAAACTCAACGTCAAAACTAGGATCTTAACTCAGCCTATCAATTATTGCTCCTAAATACAATACGTTCTTACATTATGCTCCTGGATATGCTCTAGACTTGGTTAAATTTGAATGTCTTCTCTTGTCTTTCTCCAAGCCCCAACCGTTTTCAATGTTTCTCTGGTAAGTTACTAAGCCCCTGCCTTGTTTAGCAATATATTCAAATTTTGAATTGTACGGTTGATCAGAGTAGATAGACGCTTGCAAAACATGACACAACAATGACCGGCCCCTAACTGGAGAAACTGATCACCATAAATTTGATAAATACCTTTTACATTTAAAAAAAATAAATAATATTTATTATTATTCCTTTTATAAGACGTATTTTCATCAATTTTTGCATACGAGTTGTCGTATTCAGTGGATTATATGAGTTAAATTATACAAGGCTGATAAGCAAGGCTGATCGCCGTTTCCTGGATGCTATAATACCTGACCAGGTTAGCCAACATGTAAATCTACGCACCTCCGAAGCTAAAGATTTGACAACGGATGTGCTCCAAAAGCATGAGCTTATGTTTTTGCAAAAATACGTGTGAACACATTTTTACGAAGGATTTTACTTAGGTAAAATTATATTCAAGGTATATATTAGAATGGCCTTAGCAAATCATGAAAATAATTAAAGTAGTGGTGCAAAAGTGTCTGGAACTATTTTATTACTCGTAACATACAGACGTGTACTCGGAGTTGTTCGGTGTAGGGATAATTTTGAAATCGAATAGTATGTCGGTTAGGCCTAGATGCTAACTTGGAGACGATGTACTGATAAACAAAGCTTGATATCGTTCCGAACATCGGTCAGCCATTTATCTTGACGGAAATATCCAAGGGAGATCAAATTGGTTGTATACTAGCAACACGATACCCGTCCAAGGCACCATCTTACGTTGGGAAGGATACAGATTGATTCTTCGAGCTTGAAAAAAAAGAAAAAAGAAACACTCCATTTAGTTACGCCCTGAAAGCAGGTTGAGGTCTAGATCGAATTGTACACATTGCTGATATATTTAGATGGTGGGTGAAGCTTACTTACGCATATGTTTATATTTCTCGTTATAGTATTAAATATACCGTGTTGTCAAGAAAGTGAAAGTAGCGATCGAGTTCTTGGTTAGTCGTATAATTATCTTTGTAGAGAAATTTATTTGTAGCACTCCTTGGTTCCAATTAAAAATGTTTGTGCTGCTGACTGGCCGAAAATAAGATTAATAAGCGCCATTTAAAGGTATGTGTAATAAAAGTCTCCAAAATGACACCTATAGCTGAAAAAAGTGACTCAGAGCACGTACATGACTTATGTTAGACAAACAAGTAGGTCTCCATTTTTTTTTCCCTGACATTACTGATAGCGGAGAACAATGCTGTTTCAGTCTCCCATCACTTCTGACTATTGGACGCACACTAGTAATTAATAAATTTATTTCAAATGACCTGGGTATATGGATGGTAAGTAAAGTCCCTCTCTTTTCACCCATTGCATTAAATCCTTCAGAACATTTATTTTTTAGTATTAATCCTGGTTAGAACAGAACACCTAAGCATAATCAATTAATGACCTTTTTTAAATTGCTGACACATGCGTGGAAAGCAGCATCACCCCAAGACAAGAATGACGCCTGGAAACCTTCTTATGAGGACTATATCACTAGGAACTGACCAATGCATAGGATGGAACTGTGGTTCGGTCTGGCCATCATAGCAGAATTTTGAGAGAGAGACAGATAGAGAATGTCCTGTCGGAAATTTGAAATAGAATGATAAATAAATTTTAAAAAATGAAAACTTTAATGAGGTAACAAATATGCTAAATATATAATAATAATAATAATAATAACAATAAATAAATAAATTATACTAATTTATTATTGTTACTGATAGCAGTATTTTTCAGTGATATTTAATAATATCCAAAATGGTATTATTGAATAGCAGACATACACATGTACATATGTGCATATGTACATACATGCATAATTAATACATACATGTTAGTTCTTAACACAGTTTCTAACGTAATCATTTTTAGTCTGAACATTATCAAATATTGTTTACGAATGTACGCATCAATATAAGAGAATATACACATATATACAGAAATACATGCAGGCACATCCATACATACATACACCTCTTAGTACATCATATCATAAGTTTATATGAATTTGCTATAATTTTCTTTCTTTTGTCACATTTATTGGATAATTTTTTTTATGTGGGATATGTAAATGTCATATTCCTTATGATAGCTTCTGCTCTAAAGTGCTGAAATCCATATGGTATTTCCTTGGGATTTCTCTTATCATCATTCTTCAGTAATCTGAGAAGTATTTCATCATTTCTTTTCCTTGAAAATCTTGATTTTCCTACCTGGAAAGTTTTGAATTCAGTCATGGTCTTACAATATTTTTTGTCCGATGATGATCTGAAACGAGAAATCCCAGGGATATACCATTGGGTTTTTCAGTATTTCAGAGGATAAACTGTCATAAGGAACACAGATATTTACACATCCCACATACTATCCCAAAAAATTGACAAAAGGAAGAAAATTATAGCAAATTAATATGTCAGTTTACATTGTGATGTGCTTAGATGTGTATGTATGTATGTATGTATGTATGTATGTATGTATGTATGTACTACTGTAATAATCTTCAG
Organism: Megalonaias nervosa; assembly: GCA_016617855.1. Taxonomy (NCBI): domain Eukaryota; kingdom Metazoa; phylum Mollusca; class Bivalvia; order Unionida; family Unionidae; genus Megalonaias; species Megalonaias nervosa. The sequence goes on along the minus strand of JAECUM010075550.1, from coordinate 740 downwards.
GGGTATGAGAATGCCAATTGTACTATATGTTGGAATGTTGCTTCTTACACTCTCGCTAACAAAATAATCCATAACAAGTTTAATGTTTTATTAGAAATATGTACAGAGTGCAATGAACTAAGTGTAAATGCACAACACCAATCCACTATTTTGATTCTCAAAATTAACACTTTAAACTTTCCTGCCTGGAAAGTTTTAATTCGGTCACAGTCTTACAATATATTTTGTCCAGAATGGTGACACTCAACTGATGACCTGCCGATCATAATTTTTCTATAAAGATAATAACAAGTTTGTAATATTGTTATGTTTACGGTTGAAGTAATATATATATATATATATATATATATATCATCCAACACATTCTTTGGTTGCTTTCAAATTAGTGACTGCATAATATATCAGTAACCCAAAACATCTTGTTCAAGTTTTATTAATTTAAAATTATTAATTTTTGCTGTTGAACAGAATAGTAAATCATTGAGGAGGTGCTGGAAATAATGATGAAGTTGACATGGTCAGTGAATTAATGAATAAGGAGTTCAGAGGTACATTATTTGCTAAATGAATTATTATGCTGAAAAAAGATTCTTATTAATTCTCAAATTAATCGTTTTTAATTGGAATAATTGTGTTTCATCAGTATATAAACAGGGGTCAAGCTAGACTTGAACATTAGGTAGAAGTGACTTTTCCTTTTGTACAGAACAGGGAGAAGTGGATGCGAAGCAAGAAACACA